>WEKX01018180.1:64000-76031 GCA_013390025.1 Pitta sordida | reverse complement strand
GCACTTCAACTGGGTTGCTGAATTCGTTTTTGACTCATTTTTACCAGTTTCAGTGTCCTCTTGAGTGACTGCTGCATCCCCTTTCCCCTTCAAACCTAGTTTAATGCCCTGTCAATGAGTCCTGCCAGCCCACGGGCCAAGACACTTTTGCCTTTATTAGATAGATTCTGCCTGCCAGAGTCTAGCAAACCAGGTGTGGTGAAGGATGCCCCATGATCATAAAACCCAATATTCTTCTGGTGGCACCAGTCCCTAAGCCATTTATTAGTAGCAGGAATTCTCCTATTCCTTTCGGGTTCCAAACCTGCCACTACAGGAACTGAGCAAAAAACGACCTGCATTCCTGCCCCGTTGATCAATTGACCAAGCTCCTTAAATTCCGTCCTAATTTCTCTGGATCCGTTCTTGTTGTTCTCATCACTGCTGTCTTGGATGACCAGCAGGGGACAATAATCAGAAGGTTGAATTAGTTATGGCAGCCTCTCAGCAATATCCTGTACCTGGGCCCCAGGGAGGCAGCAGGCCTCCCTATGGGATGGGTCCGGCCGACAGGTAGGTCCTTCTGTTCCCCTCAGAAGGGAGTCACCGACAACCATTACCCTCCTTTTATTTTTGACACGAGCAAATATTTTTTATTTGCTTGGTGGAAGAGGTAGTTACTAGTGATTTACATGGTGGAGTGCCTCCTTCTGTATTATCCTCCTGATCCCCAAAATCTAGGACCCTGAACCTGTTCTGCAGGGGCAACTCAAAAGGTGGCATCTGAAAAGGTGGTGATGGACAAGAAAGAGATTCCTTGCCCCCACGGGAGGAGATCTGTTCCCATTCCCCCTCATCCGCTAGGTTTCTTTCTTCTGCCTCGTGATGGGGAATGTAAGGTGCATAAGGAGTCTCTAAAGGATGGTGCACAGGCCCTCAATTCTATTTCCCTTTCACTATCTCGAACACTCCTCAGCTTTTCAACCTTTTCCTTCAGCTCTGCTCTCACACAGAGTAGGTCATTTACCACCTCACACTGGACACTGGTGTTTTGCAGGCTGTGCTCCTGTTCAGCCACCAGGCTCAGGCATTCCCTGCAGCCAGGAGTCTGGACGGCCACATCCATTGACACAGGGGTTGTTTGGGTCTGAACCTCCCTTGTGGCATCGGCCTTGGCTTTCATCCATCTGGTTCTAACCATTACTGACAAGGGGAGAGCTAGGAGGACAAGGACAAGGAGAGACACAACCTACCAAGACAGCACCTACAGCCCTGCCTGCCCGCCCTGCCTGCGCAAACTGCCACGCTAACTGCCTCTTAGTCACTCACTCACTCAAAGCCCCTGCAGTTACTCAAAGCCCCCGCAGTTAATGCTCCTGTTTGCCATGCACCTGAGAATGTTAATGGCTTAAATGCCCACAGGCAGGAAGCCCTGGATGGGGATGACCCTGCCCCCTCAGCTGGAGAAGCTCTGCTCACGCAGTGCCCCTCGGTAGCCGCCCATCAGACAGGGAGAGTGGCAGCCTGGGTGCTCAACACAAGGCGTCTTATCTGCTGCTTTAGAAATTGTTGAATTCAGAGCCTACAGTTAAACACCACTTCAAGGGATTTTGTTTTTTTAATGAAAATGGTTGTTTAGCATCATATGGTTCTGGGAGCTGGGCTCCTTTTTGTGAAGCATGAAAGAAAGACATATGCAGTTATTTGCATATAGTAAAAATAAATAAAAATACAGCTTTCAAGAGAGAAAAATAGTATTTTTTACCAAAATGCATTGAAAATAAGAAATAATTTTTCTAATATGCTTTCTTTTCTAAACAAAACCCCTAACAAACTGTACATTAAAAAGCAAAAGTAATGGGCAAGTACAAGTACATGGCTTTGTTTGATGACTGTGGAACAAGCAGTTAGCACACATATTTTTCATAGGCAAACAATGAATTATTTGGGAGCGGATTTCCCCAAGGATTCTTTATAGTAAATGTTGCACAGACAATGACTGTGTTCACTGAGTTCATTCATAATGTCTCCAACACCTGTTTCCTCCTGTTTTTCCAACAGTATTTTTTTGAAAGCTTTGGGAACTGGAATGATGTCTCGTTAGAGCACGGGGTTTGCTGGGGACGCGTGTTTCTCTGTCACTGAAGACTCGCTGGTGAATAACAAGCATATTGTTCAGCCCTTTAATAGGGTTGTTTATATGCCCATTAGAGCTGTAAATAATGTCCTTTCCTGAAGGTTCAACTTAATATTGACCCCATATCATCACGTACACGCTCTTGAAGTTCATAATAAAGCCTTAGAGAGCTTGGATGGTTAAAGAATTCAAATACAAGCAAATATCTCATCCTTGTTCTCTTTTGAAATTGGGCATTGTATGGGAAAGGCATCTCCTGGATCTGTCAGCAAAGCTGGGGCACTGCAATTGGGGAGGAACTCCTGCCGTGATGCTGCCAGGGGGCAAGAGGTCATGCATGGATTTTACCAACTTCAATCCCAATCTTATCTCTTTCACTATGTTGTGGGAGCCTAAAAGATAGAAGGATGAAAGACAGCTCCAAAGTCTTGCTTTTTAATGGAAGAAATAAATTCCAGTTACACCTGGCAACACTGTAGGAATTCAGATCTTCATCTCAAATCAAGGCTGGCTTAGGACAATCCATTAAATAAAAGTGCCTTAAAGAAGTACAGATTTTGGTTAAGGATATTAATTAGCTTAGAAAGTGATTGGAAGGCACAGAGCTTACAGTTTAACCTCAGGAGCTTTGCTTTATTAGTATTTCAGGCTGATTACGTGTGAGCTTCTCTGTCCACATTCAGCACAGAGATAACATGAGAAAGTACTCCAAATCTGAGCCACATTTCATTTCAGTTAATGTAAAACAAGACAGCAAACTCTATTTAAATAAACAAGGCTGGTTGGCTGAAAAGTCCTTCTGTCCATATCTGCTCCTTTAATCTGGCTGTTCGTTGCTGGGACAGTTTGTCTCTACTCAGCTCCCTGGGTCCCAAAAATGGACTTTTCCTTGTGTTGGTAGACAAGACCCTTTCATTTTCTGAGACCTCTCCTTTGTGTCTTGCAATCCTCAATTTTGGCACCAGGTTGAGTGTTGAATGAAAACATTTGGCTGCTCAAACTGGCAGAGAAGATTGTCAACAACCTTTTAAGAGACTTAGGAGGTGTCTGAGGTGATGCTGATTTGTGCTGTGGTTTGTCTTGGACCTTTGTATGGACTGTAATCCTGCAAGTGTAAAGCTCCTTGTGTCCACTCCCTTGTTGTTTTTTTTCCCTAAGTTGATGTGTTTTTTGGAGACAGAACCCAGTCCTTGAGCAATGATATTTAGCCAGATACCAGCAGGTCCATGGGATGCCCTTGTGAGGGCTCCCACTGTATCACCAGCAGGGAAGGGACAAACTTAAGCTCAGGGAGGAGCATGCACTGCAGGCACTGGCAGCTCCTCCAAGGTGCTGGTAAGATGCTCTTTGAAAATCCTTTTGACGTCACACCCAGGCTTCTCCCTCCCAGTGTATGCATTCATTCACTCATTCATGAGTCTGTCAGCAGGTTATTGTCTCAGCCTGTGACCCTGCTGAAGACCATACATCTTATGTTCAAGCTCTCAAATGGGCTATGACCTTCTCCTCTCTTGAATGTTGGAGGAGTGACCTTTCAGCAGGGTACTTGCTTACGTAGAGGGCTGGCTGGGAAGATTTGTGTGTGCAAGGGCTTTGGTCCATGTTGGTCTGAAGGGAAAAAACAAGAGTTCTTTTTTCTCAGGAAGGGATTCAAATTTTACTTCTGTGGTTGAAAGGTAACCTGTATCCGTAAGGTCTTCAAAAGTTTTCAACATGCAGCTCTTTCTCTGTGTGTAGCTATTCAAGCTACCATGATTGCTAGGGGAATTATTTTTACAGAGGGAAGGAATATGATTGTTTGTTTCCATAATTATTCCTCCTTCTTTATCACTTAAAATAATAAATTAGAACACGAGAACAAGTACAGAATCAAGAAGTGAAAAATCCAAGTCATAGAAGCATAATTGTTAGGGGAAAGAGTTCTGTAAGAATAATACATGTGTTTTTTTCATATGGAAAAGGGTATGTGCAGAATTTCAAATGCCTGCTTACTGATTTATTGTGGTATTTCTTCAGCAACATAGTGAATGAATGCACGAAACAGCCTAGCTAGTATAATCATAAAATAGGGGGATTTTTCGCTAAGAAAGCAATCAGCTTGGGTGCAGATTGGTCCTTTTTAATGTTTTACATAATATATTTTTACTGGATTCTTAAAGGATTTAACAATTAGAAAATGACATTGAGCTGCTCACGGGCTCCAGGTCTGTTATGCTTGTGGTCATTTCTTGACTCCTGTCCTGCAGCCGGCAAAGTCATGTTTGTGTGACTCAAAATTAATGTTTGGAGAGAGGGTGAGAAAAGGGTGTCCTGGCGAATTCCTTTAAATATGGTTTTATTGCCCATACTTTCCTGGCCTGTCAAAACCAAAGCCACCAAAGAAAACGCCCCGCAAGCCCAGGCTTGGGTATCTGCTGGGGTGCATGGAGCTGCTGCTGGAGCTGCTGTGGCCTCTTTGGCCCCCCTTTTTATCAGGTACAGCATCTTCTCCAGAGCAGGAGGGTGAGGAGCAGCAGCCAAGTGTGTGGCTCCCACTGGTGATGTCACAGGACCTTGGGCAAGAGTAGGCATGAATCTTCCCACAGCTGACTATCTTGTCTAGACTGCTACACAGGGCAAGGTGCTTCAGGGGAATAGAGGAAGATTCAAGAGAGCAGCAGTTGAACAATTTGGCATTTTACAGAGACATTTAATAGCTGTATCTTAAATACAATATGGCAAACTGTGATATTTACTCTTACTAATTATTCTGAGCACTCTTATTATCCTCTTGCTTATGTTTCTGAAGCTGATCTGTGATGTTCCACCTGTTGCATCATTTTTAAGGCAGAATATTTTTCCCTTTCACTCGGGGCAAGCCTAGTCCTTTCCCTCCCCAGCAGCAGACTTGAGTATAAATCCAAGTCTGAGGGGAAGCAGCCCAGATCGCACCGAATGCTGACAAAACAAGGCAGCTTTAGAACCTGAGCTTTTAGGAGTCAGCTTGTCAAAATGAGGCATAACCCCCATAACTTCCAGTTTTGCTTTAAAATGTGCCTGGGTACCCTTAAGCAGCATCCCAAAACCCGGCTTGGCTCTCGATTAATTTTCAAATGCATCTTGGTGAAGTTGTTCATAATTCTCACTGTTCCCCCCCTCCCCCCACACTTCTCTTTTACAAAACCCGTCCCGTTTTCCCGCTGGGGTGGGTTGGGACACACAAACTGCCCATCCCTCCTCCCTCCATCCCTTAAGGGGTTAAGAGGATCCTCCCCCGAGCGCGGTGCTGCGGGGGCGGAGGGACCGCCCGGCCCCGCTCCGCCCGGGCAGCCCCCCGGGATGGCCGGACCCGGAGACACTCGGGGGTAGCCCCGGGCTGCGGCAGGTGCGGCGGGACCATGAGCGTGATGCTGTGGCGCTGGGAGCAGAACAACAGCACCATGAAGCTGGTAAGGAGCTCGGGAATAACGCGGGACAGGCGCTGATGGAGGGAGGTTTGTCCCCGCGCGGTTCTTCGCCAGCAACGGGAGCTCTGGTCTGGGTGAGGTGAAGGAATTACGTACCTGGGATGTTGGCAAGGCTCATGCGCTCTCCAGGCGGATGCTGTAGAGGTTTTGCTGTAGAGTCGCAGCCGGATTTGTTACTCATTAATTCATCTTTTGGACTGTTTTGGGTCAGTCTGCGTCTTCTTTCATCTCATGTAGTTAAGCTCATTTAAAAGTCAAAACATAGGTTATGTGTGTAGCTCTCCCCTCACCTTTATTTATTGTCTTATTGCACGTTTTCTTCTTGGGAGCAGTTTTCTCTCTTTCACTTTTGCTGGAATAATTTTGTTGGCTGGGAGCATTTTGAGTTTTGTTTGCTCAACAGCTTTTGTTTTTGAATTCTCCCCCTTTTTTTCCTTCCTTTCCTGGAAAGTAAAAAAACTCTCTGCACCCTGTAAGTATAAAGCGTGTCTCTGCTCCATTCCTCCAGCATAAATGAGCTCAGGAAACCCACATATCTGCCTGTCTGCTTGAATTACTGTCCATACCAAGATATAAACTCTGATCAAAATTTAGAGACTTCTCATCAGCAGTTGTTGGTTTTTTTGAGGCTATTTGATATAAAGAACCTCAAGGCAGTGGCTGGCTGAGATAGCTTTATATGTGTTCTCTCTGTCTCTTGGGCAGATTACTTAAACAAAGAATATTACATTTCTATAGAGTTTTTAGAGGAAAGATTTATTTTCCCGAGAATTTGATAATAAAACCCAAGGATTTGCGACAGGTCTAATCCTTTAGCCTTTATGTGTGAAAACTTTTGAAATCCGTGTGCGATTTAACTCCCAGCGCCTCTTCCTATCAGGCTTTGCAATCGGAGAAATTTATAGTGCAACTAGTAATGTAACAATCTCTGTTTTCACATAGTTTCCTTGCAAGGAATGAGGTGATAAGCACATGGTAGTGAAGGAGTATTCCGTTCTAGATACAACAGCAGCCCTTCACGTGGGATCCGATAGTTTGGGATATTTCACGTATGAGTAGGCACTGGAATAATGAATTTGTGAGCCGGCAGTGGAAAACTGGCAGCTTTGTGTGGGGGTTGCCCAAGCCTGGTTCCAGCTGAAGCCAAGTATTTTGGGAGGGAGGTTAAAGGGAGTCCTTTCTGCCTTTTCATATGCAAAGAGCCCTTTAGGAAGCAGAAAGAGCTTGTGTACACAGGTGTATTGCAAACTCTTTGCATATATACATTGCCTTTTAAACTTGGCCCCCCGTGGAACTTCACGGGCAGCAAGAGCACCTGTAAGAACTGAGCAAATGAAATCAAGCAGAGTGAAGGAGATATGGGATGAGAAATCAAACAGCTGACGGGTGTCCAAGGCACACCAAAATCTAAGTAATGTGCGGAGTGGGAGAAAAATGCTGGATTCACCCGTTTTCCTTGGGTAGGAGGTGGAAAAGATAAAATCCTTCACCCCTTGCTTTACTCTTGACCCTTTTCCTTTTCAACCAGCCGACATTTATTGCTCCTTGCGATTAGGGAATTGCAGAAATGGCCCTTGTGGGGCTGCCTCCTGCCTGGTGTGGTTTGCAGGGTGCTGGGACAGGGGGAGCCAGGGGTGCTCCTCAGTCTCAGGGGGCCTGGCAGGGCTCTGCCTAAAGCACTTGCGTGAGCTCAGCTTCGTGCAGACTTCTTCCATAGGCCTTGGCTGGTCTGTAGTGATAAAGTGGATCAAAGAAAGCCAGCTTTAATATGTATGCATATATAATAATTAAAAAAATAATCTTCAACTAAGTGAGTGTCAGAGTAAATACATCAGATGTTGCCTTTCTGCTTTCTCTCCTGCTCCTCCCTTTGGTCCAGCGAAGTTTCTTCTGCGGAAGAAAGAAGAAGAAAATGCTTGTCAGCAATTGCTTAATGTGAGCTGATCATGGCTAGTATTCCAAAAACAGCCAGATGACAATCTTGGGTGGTGATTGCAAAAATCACTTCATGGTTGAAAGCGTAAGTTCCAGAGTGTGAAAGCTTAGGGTTTTTTTCTTGATTTGTAATACAGTGCCTTTCAGGCAGCCGGGGTAAATCTCTTTGCCCCAAAATATCACATCCTGCAAGACTTACTCAGTTAAGTCTTGTGTAGCTTGTTTCTTTCCGTGGTGAGTGACATGTGGACACCTGCTAATTTACTCATTTTGACCCCACAGTTCCTTATTCCTGGCCTTTTAAAAATGAATATTTAATTCTGATTTTCCTTCTGTTTTACATTTGAGACTATCAAAATGTAGTTTCAACATAGAGTGTAAAACCTCCCTTTTTTTTTTTTTTTTGTTCAACTGTTGTGAGTCAGCTACACACCTTATGCAAACACCTCTTTTAATGTAATCAAAACAAGGATCATTCCCACTCACTGTTTTATGGCTGCTAGAATTTGCAAAGGGTAAGGTGTTGTTTTTGTGATGATTGAAGGTTGTAAAAAGCACATGATTCTTTTTCTTTGTGCCAGGTTCAAATTGTCCTGTACACATCCTACAAGCTCCCAGCCTTGTGGCATGGGCATATAACTGTGGACTCTGAGAATATTTCAGCTTTTTACAAGATTTTTGCTACTATTGTATCAGTTGAAACATGTTAACTAACCTATCTGTGTGTAAGTGGCAGTAGATAACCTTTCCAGGATGGTTTTTTTTCTTTTTTTTTTTCTGTGCCTGCAACTAATGAATGAAGATGTATGGATGTCTACTCAGGGAGAAACATTTTGGCTCTGACATGGAATAATAAATGACCCCAGAATAAGGCCATATTGAAAGTTTTGTTTCTTTAGATGAAGTAGAAGAAACTTGACTGATAAGCCACAGTAGTGTCAGCAGGAGTTGTAGGATTTTATTGTGAAATATACTGTAAACAGTGGTGTTTAAAAACCTATTTTCATGTGCACAAGCCAATTGTTAGGATTTTTGTTAATGTAGTTTATTTGTAATTTTTATTTTTTAGGAAGAGAGTAGCTTTTGTCTTTTCTCATTTGAGATTAGGACCAGATTCTCATTTCCATAGCGGCAGACAGACTCTTGATATAGATGTACCTTAGCTCATATCCAGCCAGGATTTCATCCCGATGGATGGTGCTCCATGAGGAGTATTTCCATTTCCTTGAGTGTGAGGGCTGAGGGGATGAAGGTTTCAAGCAAGAATGGTGTTTCCCATCCTTGCCCTTCCCCCATAGAAGACCCTGACATGCAAGGAGTGGGAAAATTGCTCCTGCTGAAAGTCAAGAGGTGCAGGAGGAGGTGGGCCATGTCTTCATCTTATTGTCCTGTGGGTGATTGAAGATGCTGCTCTATGGGAGTAGGGGAAGATGGAGTGGGCTGGGAAAGATAGAATGTCTCATGCTCAGCACCACCCTGAATACACGTCAGGAGGTGAATGTTGCCAACTAGACCAGTACTTGAGTTTTGCCAAACTTAGAAGGTTAGGTAAACCATTGAATTATTAAAAAGTGTTCTTACAGACACGCACAAGAAGTTATTCTTGTAAAAATGTGAGTTAATTCAAAATGTCCTCTGTGAAGAGAGTGTTAAAAGGTTTATCAGTATGTATAAAATTGCTATCCTGGTTTACACATGACTTCTCCTTCTATTAAACATTTCCCTTTAATGCCCTTATCTCTACGTGCCTTCTGGGCTGATGTGTAGCATGCAGCAACGGGAACACACTTATTTGGAAGAAACGCCTCGTTGTGGAAGAGATTTTCAAGTACTTAGCTTAAAAACTGCAACAGAAGAATTGACTGGGCTGATAAGAGATTTGCAAAGTTATGATTTGATAGGCCTAGTTTTGCTAGCTGACTTAGCAATACTTTTCATTAAGTAAGGGAAAGAATTCCTGCAGTTGCCTAAGCTTTTGCCATCTCTATTAGTGACTTATAAGCAGTATATTCGAATCGTCATCGCATTATCTTGCAGCTGATAATTGACTTGACGTTGGAATCGGATCAGAGCCTGTTACTGAGCTTTTCCAAGCCAAAAAGTGTGGAACCTCAGCCAGTTGTTAGATGTCTAGATTGAAGGCTTAGTTGCTGGCAGGCTACAAAGATTAAAATAAATAGCCAAGTACAATTCTGTGTTTTGTAGGTTGTGAAAAAAGTCTGAAAAATGCTATTGCATATAATCATGCATTTCCCACACTTCCATTTAATCACAGTCAAGGGAATGTTCCTTTGGTACAGAAGCCTGTGAGTGTACAGTGTGTTAAAAGGGCACTCACATGTTTTTTTTGAGGACCAGGCAAGAGAGAACAACACAACTGTGAACTGAAGCATCATAAGGCTCTGCAAAGCGCAGACTTATTCCTGACAGGTGTCAGGAAAGGCACTTTCAGTAGAGATAAGGAGGTGTGAAAGTACAGGAGGCAGGAGAAACCTCATCTGGAATATTATACACAGTTGTAGTATCATCTATCGGTGCAAAGGAAGCAAGGGCTGTTGACCTGACCAAGAGAAAGAAAAACCCTGAGCAGAAAAATAAGTATAATAGGGGTACGTGTATTCTCTTTAAAGGCATCAAAATAGAGCAGAGTGCTTCTGATCACCATGGGCAGGAACTGAAACAGGCTCTGTTTCAAAGAGGGAAACGTCAACATAATTTTTAGGAGAGACTTTGATAATTTATGACAATTCTTGTGTCAGACAGTTAGTTATATTGCCAGATACAGGTACCTGTGTGTGGCAGGGACAACTCACAATAGTGTGTATTTCTTCTGTACAATATGTAGATGCTTAAATGTCTTTCACGTCTAAAATTGTGTTAAGAGTTTTCTTGTTTTAAATACTGTTGGAGTTTAAAACCTTACAGAAATCAAAGGAACTAGAAAATAGTTTTAATCACATGAAAATGATTTCACGTGCATATTCAGAGGTTTATATTTCAAATAAACACTGTATTATAACTGTTCTGTTACAAACTATACATGTCACAGTGCAGATATCATTGAAAATCCTTATATAAGGAGCTTCAGAAATGCAAGTCTAAAAATGTATCTAGATGCTATAAGTTTCTTGGTTTAGGCTTTCTGAAATATGTATTCCACATTAATCTATTTGTCTGCTTTAGTTTAGAATTCAAGTATAGAGATTTGAACCTCATTTAATCTTATTCTGTCATTATGGCAGTAAACAGCCTGGAAAGGGATTCGAGGTAGATGATCCTTCAAAAAGCTTCCCTGTTCTGCTACAGGTTGCATTTTGGGAGTGCAGCTTGATTTTAGTTTATTGATTTCTTTCCCTCACAGGACACTGAGGGGACATTAAAAATTATGTGCACTTCTAAAAGCCTTATTATTTCTTTTTTAATCAAGGAGAGACTTTATTTTCAATGTACGGATTAATGTAGCCATGTCACCATTTGCATGGGAATAAAATCTTAAAATTGGTTTGTGTCCTCTTGTTCTTCGTGGGAAGCTGCTCCCAGATAGTCAAGTTTTTCCTTCTTGAACATAGATGACAAGGAGATGTTTCAGGTGAAGTGTTACCAGGGTGTTAGACAAAGTTTTTCATGTCTCAATTTAAAAAATTCTACATGTGAGTAATCTGTCAGTCTCTCAGTCAACCATTACCTGCCTTGTTTATTAGCGGGTAGTTCATGATTAGGGCCATCATGGTGAGAGTGCGTCTGCTCAGATTTTCTGTGTTACCTTTCAGTCTGAAAAGTCTTTCTTAAAATTTACTTGTTTATTATCACAATGGATGTGATTTTTCATTTTCAGTGACAAACACAAATTTCTTAGGATTTTTATTATAGTGATCCTAATCTTGTCTGAGTATCAAGACTGAACATAAGTTCTGTTAAATTTTCCTTTAGGGCAGTTCCTGTGAAAGTGAAGGAGGGAAGATGATTTTGGTGTGGAACACTATTGCATGTACTTTTAACAAGGCTTCTGAACTAAGCAGCAGATGTCTTATTTATTTTATCAGCATCCTTTACAATGAAATACTAGAGAATTTCTAGAGCATTTTTGATTATTCAGTTAGTGGAGTGGTATCACTCTTACGGCATCTCACCTTTGTGTCCACATTGGGATGTGATTGATGACCACCTGTGACTTCCACACGATTGGATTCAGTGCAGGGCATGTGAAAAGAACAGTACTTTCAAAGGCTCTTGTGAATCCTGGTTTGGTTTTGGCAAAGGCTTCCAAAACCACACAGGTGTGACTTTGTTCTCTTGAGCTTTGTGCTTTAGAATTCAGAAGGTAGAAATATATGCTGTGTGATTTTGGTTGAAGACATTGAGGTGGAAAATTTATATTAGGAGTGATGTTGAGAGAGATTAGATGTATTTAATTAGGTACCCTGCCCTCACATCCACATTGAACTCTGTCTCTAACCCCAGACAACCTATCCTTAACCGAACAGCTACAGAATGGCCTTTGCTGCCAGGAGAGGAGAGAATCACAGAAGAATAT
>WEKX01018180.1:41015-63794 GCA_013390025.1 Pitta sordida | reverse complement strand
TCAAGGTCCCTCTGGAGGGCCTTCCTACCCTCTGGCAGTTCAACATTTGCCCCCAGCTTAGTATCATCTGTAAACTTGCTGATGATGGATTGAATTCCCTCGTCCATGTCATCGATAAAGATGTTGAACAGTACTGGGCCCAACACTGACCCCTGTGGGACTCCGCTGGTGACTGGCCGCCAGTCCGATGTTGCACTCTTCACACTTCCTTCAAAGCATTTACATATGTGTTTTTTCTGTTCTGGAGTAATCAGTTGCAGGGCCCAATGCTGTTTCTACTAAGGTCCACAGCAAGGCTGAAGAAGGCTCGTGCTCTTGGGGGGAGGCATGTGGTGACATGGGTGTTGATGGGATGAGCTGAATTCATTGTTTTGCAAGAAGCAAGCATAGAGGTGCTGCTAATTACTTTGGGACCTGCCTGCAAATCCCAGGTAATCTTCACATAAGAGTTGTGGGACCTTAGGAGGAGTTGTTACCTTGCACACATCCTCCCTTGGGCTCTCCCTTGGGTTGTACGAGAGGTGTGTGTAGTGACCCTCAGCCATGTAGTGATTTTGAGCTGTAGCTCCTCCGGTAAGGTGTACCACCTGTTTAAGGTGGTACCTTCAATTGTTGTTTTGTACATGTCTGTATGAAAACCTATTTTGAAGCCTGGAGTTAATGAAGGGATAACACGCTGCCACTGTGAACATAATTTATTTCCTCATGCAGGGAACTAACCTGACACTACAAAGCAGAGATTACATTTAATCCAAACCTGAGTGGGTGCCTGGGAGGCCTTCTTGTAAGATTACACATTTTGTACACTAACAAGAGTACACAGAAATATACTGAGGATCATTTTGAGCTAAAGAGAAAATGCTTAATAAATTTAGTTTGTACTCAGAGGTAAAACAGTGCCTTTAATCCAAACTTCATGAATCCAATAGCTTACTTTTTATGCTGTTACTTATTGTTAGGCTGAGTATCCATTCACAAGAAAACATTTTTGCTTTATAAAATAAAGATCCTTTAGTGTCATTTTGCAGGCAGAGTGACTGGCTACATGTGTTTAACAATACATAATGTGAATTGGGCCATGTGTTGGTTCAATTTGGTGTCAGCTGTTCATTGCTGATCTTCAACTGGTTAATTTAATGTTCTCTGACATTTGTTCAACCAGCTTTTTTTTGGGTTTTTTTTTTGCTGACAAGTGATTGCTGATGAATTGACTGATTAGAGAATAAGGGAGTCTTGAGATGGAATCGAGCAGCATCTGATACATTTGGGGGCCATTGATCATTTGCTTAATGTAGGAAAGGAGAGGGAAATTTTTAACGCTGTGTAAAAGTTGTGGTTTATTACTTTGTTAGACATCTGCTTTACTAATGCTAATTGTGCTTAATCCTTCTTGGGGGCGGAGGCTGGTTTCAGTACTTTTATGAGGTCTGCCAGTCTTAGTTGTGATCATGGAAATATCAGGCTGCTAATCTGATCTTTAGGTTATTTGCTTTTTGAGGCAAGCATCTGCAGAGAGTTGGGAATATAACATGTCCTCAGAGTGAAGCAGGTGTCTGTGAAGAATGTGCAAAGCCCTGCCTTATCCTTATTCCTTACTCAAGCACTGAGTAGAATTTAGGATCACACTAAATTGACACAAGTGTTTAAAACACTACGAAGACTATCTCATTTAGAGTGTCAGAATACTTTAATGTGCTATTTACTGCTGGTTTTATGAAAAACAGGAAAAATTAATAGTGTAGAAATACAGAAATAGAGGTGCTAAATGCAGTCATCTGTAAATGTTTAGTTCAGAATGTATTGCTAAAAGCTTATTTTCTCCATTATTGGTTGAATGTCAGCATATAAAACTGCACAGGATTTGCCACATATACAACAGGCAAGTGTTAAAAACATGTCCTTCGGACTGTGGCTTGGCTTTACAAGCTCAGAATGGAAAAGGGGTGAGTCTGATTTAGGGTACTCCATGAGGTGTTTTATACCACACAGACTCTTGGGGCATTTTTAATTTCTGCTTACAGTTTCAATACCTAAGATTGCTCATTTTTCAAGTAATCCAAATTTTTATCAGTTACTGCTTAAATCCAGTTCAAACTCAATAATTATTTCTTTGGTCAAATCTGTAGTAATAGTAGTAAATTTTTCTCCTGTGCACAAATAAAAGAGATATGAAGACATAATGGCCTATACCAAAACATGTATCCATCCTTTAAATCCTCTAGAAACTTCTGAATGATAGTAAAGAGATCTGTTTATTTTGTAGGCACTACTGTTCCAGCTTATCAGTATTCTTTATTCCTAGTCTGTGCTGGGAAATGTTAGTTCCTAGTGTTTCTTCATGCGCTTCAGAACTACCTCTGGAGGCCTCTTCTGAATGAGTCTGTGGACTCCTTGTCATGTTTTTTAAACTAAATTGTACTCTGATTTGCTTTGTTTCTTCTTTGGATCTCCCAGATAGCGTTGGGGCCGGAGTGGATGAACTGACACTAATTTCTGTAAGGATCCATTTTTCCCAGCGCCTGCTAATTTGCAGCTGCTGCCTTTGTCAGCTCCTGTATAGTTCAGGAGGACTCTTTTTTTTTCTTTACTGACCTTTGTGTCAGAATTGCTGTGATAGGGACAAGCCTGCACTCTGTTTGTGCATGCCTGGAAGTGTCACTCACCTCCTTAAACCAATGTCCATGTTGGAGCTGCGATGAAACTGGCCCGGAACCACATACTAATTGCCAGTTGCCTGAATCTGTCCCTCTGATTCTCACAGGATGTCACTGGCGTATATTCCTTGGAATGATTTATCATTTTGCTGAGGCTGCCCAATGTGTTTTAGTGCCAGATGCAATCAAGAGTGAAAGGCTAATGGCAAGCAGTCTTTCCCTTCAAGAATCCAACACTGATGGCTCAGGAGAAAACCTGCAGGAGATATCTGGGAAGTTATTCGTAGAGCTAAAAATGAGTAATTTGTAACATGCTGATCATTATGAGATTGAATAAGCAAAATTTACAACAAATGTGTTACCAAGGGGTTTAAACAAACACTGCAAAAATGATACTACTATGAAATCCAGCAATAGAATCACCACTGTTCAAAAAAACTCCGAAACCAAAACACAGAAGGGGCACAAAAAACCCAAACCAAAACCCAAATCCACAGAAACCCTCAAAATCCTGAAGTTGAGCTTCATTTGTCTTTTAAGTTGTTCTTTTAGTAGTAACTTCAGTTTAATTCACAGCTCAATGTCTGCCTGTGGCTTAATCAATTTGGTATAATTCTAAGTTTTAGATGGTGCTCTTAGCCTGCTTTTTTCAGAAGACTGCCTGTAACCTAAAGTCTCAGCACAGGACTACAATAGCTATTGCAACTTCGTTTTTTTTCCTTTTTTCTTTTTTTTTTGGCCTGTTTCTAAAATGTAAGATCATACAGATTGAACTGTAGTTGACAAAGAACTGGCCAATGAATGCTATAAATATTGGTTGTTTTTGAACAGGAAAAAAGGCAACCAGTCCTGGGAGATCCTTTTCCCCCTCCCAGTATTAATGTTTCTGTGGTTAATTTCTGAATCAAAATTTTATATGCATGCATAAGGCTTTCCCCGCCCCCCCCCAACCCTTTCTTCTTTTTTAAACTGGCAACATGCTCTTTGTTCTACATTCCTCCAACCCTTGCTCCAGGCAAAAAAGAATAACTGATTTTGCTGCTGTCCCTAAACCTTGTTTCTGAGCTGGTTGGCTCTGTCCTCCCAAATGATTACCAGTAAATTGCTCTGATTTTTATCTGCAGCTAAGCCACTATTCTTATCTGATGTTGCTTTAAACCAGGCTTGGTTTCATACATAGATGGGCTTTCATCTGTGTCCTGTGGGAACATTTGACCACATCTGTAGCATGGATCAAAGTTAATGTACTTGTCTGCAGGAAAACTATGAGTTTACAAAGTTAAAAAAGACAAAGGTTAAGTGTTTGATATCTGCGGACTCCAGTAAAATGACAAGGATTAGTTATGGGAGCTTATTCCATGCAAATTCTGTATAATTTTTCTTTTCATTAGACCTTTTACTAGCTAATTTTAGGAATGTAGGTTTGCTGGAGTAACATTCTCCTAGCTGTAGGTGTTCAGGCAAAAACTGAAGGGAAACTAAATATCAAACCAAGGAAGGGATTATGTAGATGTGGATAAAGTTACATTGGAATTTGAGTGATGGAGGCCCCTGTGAGGATAGTGTGCTGTCACTGCCTTGTGCTTGCCGAATTTTCCAGAGCTTACAAGTCTTTTGATCAACCTTCTTGCTGCCATGTAATTGTCAAAGGAGTATTAATAATAATAGAAAGATTTCAACCATCTGCATTTTAGAAAGGGGTGTATCAACAGAGATCATAAGGAACTGATAATGGTGTCTTATCCTGATAGTCCAAGACTTGGAAATTCCCATTAAATATCCTTATGTTAAAACTCTTTCTACTGTAAATACAGTTAACCCTCCAATACCAGGNTCCAGAGCTTACAAGTCTTTTGATCAACCTTCTTGCTGCCATGTAATTGTCAAAGGAGTATTAATAATAATAGAAAGATTTCAACCATCTGCATTTTAGAAAGGGGTGTATCAACAGAGATCATAAGGAACTGATAATGGTGTCTTATCCTGATAGTCCAAGACTTGGAAATTCCCATTAAATATCCTTATGTTAAAACTCTTTCTACTGTAAATACAGTTAACCCTCCAATACCAGGGTACTGCGAGTCTTGCCCCCTACCTGCGTAGCCCTCCGTCCGTGTAGAATGGCAGCTCATTAGTATGCAGATTTGCCCTGCACCCTCACACTGCTGACTGTATAACAAATATATATATATATATATGTGTGTGTGTGTGTTTGAACAACAACAATAACAGCATCAAAAAACAAGGGAATAATGACAACTGTAGACTGCTGGCAAATAAACAAGCACAATGGGGGTGCCTAGTTCAAGGGCACCTCTGGGATTCCAGGGGCAGGGGAATAGGGTTCAGGGTAGACAAACCAGTGGAGTAACAGCCAGCGATCCTTTCCTGAAATGTCCAAGAGGCTGCAGGGAGATCCAGTGGTCGGATGAGGAGTCAAAGATCCGCGTGGTCCTGGGCAAAATGGCAGTGGTAGAGATTAGAGGTGAAAATGAGGCTTCCTCAGTCCAGAAGATCCATGAACGAACCCTCCTGAGGCCCAGCAGCTGTAGTTAAAGGGCCTTAGGCCCCCATCATGTCACATGCCTCGTGGGCATGTCTTCACATGCCATTGGCTGTCACTCAGCCTGCCCCAGCCCTCAGGCCCCTTCCCTAGTCATGTGCCATGCCGGGAAGGGAAGATAAGAAAAACAATCATCCATTGTTTGTCCAGTAGAAAGGAGAAAGCCCCTCCCCATATCACATGCCTTGCCAGGAAGGGAAGATAAGATACAGGATGGTCCATTGCTTGCCAAGTGAAAAGGAGAAAGCCCCTTCCCTGGCCACATTCCTTTCAGGGGCGGGAAGGGGAGATAAGAAGAGAAACCTATTGTTCGTTCCAGTAAAAAGGAGAAAAGTTTTACAATAGAACAAAAGGGCTCTCCCCATGACAACGTGTCAGGTCACGCAGGCACAGTTGCGAAACGGCCTTCCTTAATCGCTGAAAAATCACGCCGCAAACATGCGAAGCTGCAATCTGGGGGGCGCAAAGTGGAAGAGGGCTGACTGTAGATGAAATCTACAGTTGATCTGCCTTGTGACAGTTCTATTAAAAGAGTGTTCCATATACATATATAGATTTCTGAAGAAAGCTTCAGGAGCAGTGCAAAAATTACTTCTTCTGCTTGAATTATTTTCTTCTGGAAGGTACAGAAGGCCTTCAAGCGGCCAACGGCTACGTGAGGAAGCTCCCAAACCTCCTATGCTTGTGGGAATTGTGCGTCTACTGTCATTTCATGATCAACCATGAAATACAGTTTTAAATTATTAATTCTAGTCTGCTATAAGTCCTACTTCACTGGGGTTTTTTTGTTGGTTTTTTTTTTGGTAGAAGGCTATGTTAAAAGTTCAGTATCAGAATTTTTAGTAAAACCCTACAGCGCTGATTTTAATTGCCAGATCAATGAAAACATAGGCTGGTGTCACTGTAGTGAACCCATCTAATTAGGATCATAGGATTTGCCATTGCAGATCAGGCTGATGGTTTACTGAGTCTGAGTATCCTACCTCCAGCAGTGCCCACACCCGCTGACTTTGATGGAAGTAGCATCCCCCTCCCTCCTTCCCCAACAAGGCGTAAGGTCAGTGGGAAATCAAAAAAGCAGAATTATTCTCTTGTATCATGCATGATCATTCTTCATCTCAAAGACAGTGAATTGGTAACTGGGGTCTTGACCCTAAGGAATATAAGCACTAATTTTTTATATATTATGCTAAACTAAACTTAGGTACAGAGGGTTGCTCATTCCTGTTAGGAAGGATATTTCTTAACCTCGTCATAAATATGCAAGTACATTTGGCTGTTTTTTGACACAGCCTATAGTGGAGAAAGGGAAACTAAAGTTCTTGCTGCGACATCTGTATTCTAGAACTTTTTTCCTATATTCCTTTAGTCTGCATTGTAGCTGAGGGTGCTGCCCTTCTTTGCCCTTTTAGGTTTGATCTAGTGCCAAGCGTGTAGCTTTAACTATTACCAGTTGTCTTCTACCTAATTGGCATATAGATCATAATATAGAAAGCACTTCCAACCTTTTAAATGGAAGCAGGAGGAACTAGGCTGGAAGCAGGGTCAGCATCGACAATTTAATTTAATTTAGAAAGTTATCAGTCACTAGAAGATTCAGTTAGATTGGTATCTGTGAAACAGATGGCCAACTGCAAAACCATTAGATTAGGTTTGTTATGTTTGTGGAAATTAATTCAGCACTTTATTTTTTTCTTTGGCGGGGGGGAAAACAACTTTGTATTATTTGGTAAGTGCTTAGCAGGAACAATTTATAAAGATGACGTTATTTCCTCTAAAATATGGCAAACCCCTGGTGATCCCAGAGTACACAGAAAGCTTTTTGCTGCAGCCTGATCTCTAGGTTGTATAGCAATATAGTGAATGATGAGACAGAGCCAAAAATGCTGCCACCTATGCATGAATGGTTGTTAGTATTTTCAAATGCAAGGATTTTATCTCATGATCTGTGTGTAGGCTGCATTCCTCCATCACTATGTTGATGCAAATATATGTGAATGTCTTCCTTTTTTCCCTACTGAAAAGTGAGCACCAGATTTTAAAAATGCTGGACATCTAACACATGTTTAGTTGTTTTAAAAATATCTGAAGTTTTCTGACAAACTGGTTGTTTATTTTGGTGGCTCTGTGGAAGTTGAGCTCTTGGGTTAATCTGTATCTAGTGGGGTTTTGAGATTCTTAGTCTTTTTGTGCATTTTGGGATGGAGTCTTTGCCACACAAATTAATGCTCAGCTGTCACAAAGTATTTTTCACTATCTTAAAAATGCAGCTTAAAATAAAAATAGGTCTTTCAAAAGTAGGTCATACCTAAGATTTGTCTAGCCAACTGTCCCCTTTCTGACAGTGCCCAAGAGCAGGAGGAGCCTTAGAAGAGCAGAATGGGTAGAATATTAAAAACTTCTCAGAAAAATAATTATCACTTCCTCATGCTTCCTCTTAGCATCAATAAACTTTAAAAATAATGGAATTAACATGTAATTGTTTAACTACCAACTTCAGTATAGCATTCCTTTTCAGAAGAGTTAAATGTACGCTGAGTAATAGAGGATTGACTACATTGAAGCAATCGTGTGGTCAGGTCCTTCCTCGAATTTGGTTCTTGTTTCCTCTTTCTTTTGTTCCTTCCGTCTCTAGATTTTGCATTGATCTTGCTTGGCAGACAGAGTGATGAGTAGGTTGCTGGCCGTCATAACTCAGTTTCACTGGTTTTTCATCCATGTGTTGGTTGCATATTGCTTTATGTTGTTCCAAGTATTAGAGAGCACTACTTCTTGCCAGCTTCTGGCAGCTTCAGAGGCATTGCCTCTTGTGAAAAATCTTGGACACTGAGCTAAACTACATTTTACAGAGTGAGAAAGGTAGTGCAGATGACTTAGTGTTTTTTGAGTGGCATTAGACATTCTGTTCATGGGAGAGTAGGAAATTTGGCTGGTGACTTCAGTGTTGATATAGACTGAACATATCCAGACCCTGGTTTTGAAGTCTCGTTTTTGTCAATCAAGCATTAAACAAACCCAAAAGGGAACATTGGCTTGTCCTTCTTGGCTGAAAGAGGGCTAGGATTTGGTCTCTCATGTGAGACCAAGGCCAATTCCTGTAATTCCCTAATCCCCACAGCAAACGGATTTTGTTAAAAATTAAGAAAAGCTTTTGCAATGTTTCTGGCCTCAGTGTTTGGATCAGATAACTTTCATCTTCATACATTGCTAGGATTTGAAAGCGTTTAATATCATGTGCCTTAGAAACCAATTTTACTTTCACTTGGAGTTGCTTCCCAACTGTGAACGTTGTTTTCACAAATTAATCCTCTAAGCAATCAAGAGAAAATGGAATAGAGGAATGAGTTTGTGCCTAAAATGCTACATGGCAAGTCGGGTTCCATTTCCAGCTCTCTACAGATTATTATCTCCTGGAATCTTTTCCTCATCCTTTGTTTCTCAGAGTCCAATCCAGCAGTGATAGTTCATCTGTTTTGATCCCTCCTGCGGCCATGGCTTCCTGCCCAGAGAAGATGATACTGCAAACATACGTATTTGTGACCCCAGGTGAAAAATGCCAATGAAATTGCAGCAGCTGTTTGGAACAGTCTCTCACACCTTTTCCAAATAGAAAAAATGAGTCTGTCTTCATTAGTAAAGTTTAGAAGACTTTTTTACTGTCACAGGCCAAGTCCGCCAAGACTACATTGAGTTCTGGGAACTGACCACACCAAGTATTGGATGCTTGCAGCAGAAACTTTATTTAACACTGCAGCAGCTTAAAGTTAGACCTCTGTCCCATATTCAGTCCTCAAGGGTTCTGGAGTAACAAGTGCAAACTTCACCCCCTCTCACACTCAGTCTGGTGCCTGCCTGCATTAGCAGAGCTATTTCTCACAGCACAGTCCTGAGCACATCAGAGACTCAGCACTCAGAGCTCTTGGGGTAAAGGAGCTACTTTGTCTTGCATAGTCGCAGTTGATCATGTTCTCTTCAAACTCCATCAAAGCTCTGTTGGTCCCCCACCTCCTCAAAACAAATCCACACCCAGCCTCTGTGAGTGGGCTTTGCTGAGCTCATGTGGAGACAGCATGGCTCCCAAGCTGTTTACTTTCCTTGGAGCAGCTAAAAGAGAAGCATAGATTTTACTCTGGCAGAAGTGTGCCTTTTGGAAAATCAACAGCTAAAATGTCAGACATCTATCCTTCAACTTGGCGAGGGAGGAGGTGAAGCAGCCATTGCTTCCCACCTTGGCAGCATTGGCTATGTTTGGGGTTTTTTTATATAAAAAATTCCAGCGAAGCAGTGGATAAGTGCCAGTTCTCCGTATTTTTAAGGAATGCTAGCAGTGTGGTCAGACCATGGGATTAGGGCTGATTTGCACATTGTGGGGTCCTGCCAGAGGGCAGGCAGCCCTTCGTGTACCAGGTTATGTGTGTCCAGGTCTAACTTGCATTTGTGATAGATAAAACTTTCACACACTTGATCGATAATGTGAATGCTCCACGTTCACAAATGCACGACTTTGGATTTGCATTCAGAGCATGAATTTCTACACACTTTCAGAGCATTTAGATGAAGGGGGTTGTCTCTACAACAGGTA
This sequence comes from Pitta sordida, assembly GCA_013390025.1. Taxonomy (NCBI): domain Eukaryota; kingdom Metazoa; phylum Chordata; class Aves; order Passeriformes; family Pittidae; genus Pitta; species Pitta sordida. The sequence continues at coordinate 53,995 of WEKX01018180.1, read as the reverse complement.
GAAAGTCTCCTGATTGGTTCAACAACCCCAAACCAACAACAAAACAAAACAATGAAACCAATCCCCAACAATTTCTTTAATAATTGTCTTTTAATGCCTACACAAAAGACCTACCAAATTTTATACTTGCTGGAAATAGCTTCATTATTCAAGTGTGCATTTATAAAATGTATTGATCCTGTTTGAAACTGATGTGAAACATTGAAACTCCCTGTTATTTACAGTAGTAAGAGAAAGGAGCAGTGGGGGTTTAAGGGAAGAGTTGCAGGGGGAGTTGAAGTTGTAAAATGTGACAGTGTAAGAAATCTGAGCACTCTGCTTGCGTGACTTCAGCTAAAATTAACCACCCTAGCCTCACATGCCAGCATATATATAATCATTTAACTGTAGGCCTCTTGAGACGGAAGAGCAAGCTGGACTCGAACAGTATATGTTCACGTTAAATATGCCAATAAGTAGTATGGCCTTCCAGGTCCCTGTTCGTGGGAGAAGTAAATTTTCCTGTGACCATTATAAAACAGTAAGCAGCTCTTGGTGCCTCGATCATGACAACAGTTCTGTTGAACAGTTACTAACTTCAGCCTTAGGAGTGATTTTTTTTTTTTCCCCCTTCCTCTGCAGCTTCTTAAGATTTTCTGTGATGTCTCTTTGCTGTTGATATGTATCACCTTTTCAGATAAGCCCTTTTCTGTCGATATTTGTGTGTGGTAGTATATATGAGTGGATTTATTTCGTGTATGAGAGCTGTGATATTTGAAAATAATTTGATGTGCACTTTAGGTGTCTTTGTAGAGAACACTGGGAAAAAAATCATACATTTGCTTCTTTTGTTCTCTGAGGTAAATTATGTTGGAGTGAGATCAAATCAGTTGTTTCACTGTGGCCAAATATGACTTGGAATGGGTTCTGCCGACCAGCTCAGCAAACTAAGCTCTATTTCACTTTGGGATGTGCGAAGGAATAGATGCAGGTGTGAATGTAATCTCATTTCTATTCAGGACTTAATGTTTTCTGCAGGGGGGAATAAGAGAGCAGCCACCTGCTTGGCGTAGTGTGTGGTTCCAGCTTGACAGGGATTTGTATATGGCAGACGTGGATAATGGGAGCATTGAGAGTGGGGCGTGCAGGATGCCGACACAATCGCCGTCCTTGCTTCACCTTCTAGCTGCTGCTTGATGAGAAATATCTGCCCCTCTGTGTAAGCAGCACCCGTTAGTAATGGGGTTCAGAAACTGTACAATTGAGGGGGTAAAAGGAAATCTCTCTCATCTCCTCTTTTATATTAAATACAGTAAAATATTCAGAAGGAAAAGAGTAAGAAGGGTGCCAGCTAGGCAGTTGAAAGAGTGATGGTTGTTTAGTAGCCACCAAAGATTTGCTCTGAAACTCAGAGCCAGCAGTGCCTGCCCTGCAGTGTGGATAATCCAAGGCTCTATTCCTGGGAAAGGCAGCAAACACGCTAAAATTGACACATATGCTTGGCTCTGTGTGCTGTGAGTCAGCCCATTGCTTTTGAATAGTAGTCATATGCATGAGAATAGCCCTCCCCTCAGTCGGGAATAAGGCTCTAATCTCTGTAAGAGAGAGAAATAAGTAGTCCCAGTGGTGTTTAAATTACCCATTTATCTATTTAACTTCGAAAGGGTAATTTATGTCCATAAGTGTTCTTAAAATGCAATATTCAGCGGAATACCTCCCACCAACTGGGTAATAATTCAAAGCTATTCCAACAAACACTTGCACATCTGAGTAGGATAAATCATTGTGTTTAGTTCCCCTAAGAAATGGGGGGGGGGAGGGAGGNNGGGGGGGGGGGGAGGGAGGGGGAGGAAGCGGGAGGAAGCAGAGTTACCTCTGTCTCCCCAGAGCAGTGGGAACCAACCAGGAACTTCAGTTGGTTACAGCTGCATTCTCAGTAGGTAATGGTAACTGAAGTTCCAGAACTTTAGGTAATTGAGAGTATTTTTATGACATCATATTTGATACTTAATTGCATGTGTGATAGCTATTTATAGGGGATTGCAAATTAGAGAACCACAGAGGTAGTTTGAGTCGGGACCTTAAAGATGATCTCACTCCACCCCCCTGCCATGGGCAGGGACATGTACCACTATACGAGTTTGCTCAAACTCCTGTCCGACCTGGCCTGTGGTATGGATTCCTTCCAGGAAGGTCATTTTGCTGTCTCACCTGCCTACTGGAAGGAGTCCGTAGGAGTCCACCTGCAGTTCAGCCCATCATCACCTTACACTTGGAGATTATGGTGGCTTCCTCCTTTTCATTTGCTGGTGTTGGTGCCAAGGTACTTGTAGGATGGAGTGAACAAATCTCCACTCTCCCATCCTGACTTTCAGGATGTTTCTAGGATCTCCGAGCAGAGAGGGGAAGCCACTCACTACCCACCTCTCCCTCTGAGCTGAGGAGACCTGGGGAGTTAGGGGCATCCCTATGGACAATATATTTTTGCTTTGTATCCTACTTTCCAGATACCCTTAGCTGTATCCTTTAAGAAAATGAGCAGACAAAACTCTTTCTTCAAAGCCCACTAATACCTCTAATTTATCACAGAGAAATGTGGGCACATGTTATCTGTGTCCTGCTTTTTAAGCTTCTTTTTTTGGTCTTGCAAGGACTTATATTGGGGGAAAAAAACCCAAAATGAAAGTCTTTTGAATAGCAGAGCAAAGCTCCATTTATTCTAGAAGAGTCAGCACTACCCTTTTAGTGGGATTTGTGTCATGACACAGATGTACAGATACAGACTTCTACATGAGTTAAGAAGCATGTGGGGCAACTGAGACCACGAACTGTAAGAAATTATGTATCTGAAAAAAGGTCTATGACAAATGCTGTTAAAGTTGATTTTTTTAATTTTATTTTTTTACCCAGTGCTTTTTTGTTGTTCTTTTATCAGTAACTCAGCAAAATATCAGACATATTATTATCGTGTCTATAATCTCAGTGCACTTCTCAGAACAGCCTTCATCCTTACTGTGCTCCCTTGGGCCCAGAGGTGCTTCAGAGGGATGAGGTTTTCAGCTAAAACTTTGGCTCTAGCTGTTTACCTCTGGGCTTTGCAGTGTGATATCTGTTAATGAGATCATTGTGTTTAATGGTAGCATGGATCAGCATGAGACTGAAATTAGTGTTGCCAGTCAAAAAATTGGGATTTTGTGACTGTACATGGCCAAGCCCCGTTGCATTGGGCAGCAATGAGTATGTGATGGGCTTTTGTCCCCCGAAATTTGTAACAACTGCAGGCATTTCCATAAAGATCATCCCAGTATGTTGTGTCTATTTTTAGGGTTTCGGGTGTGGGTTTTTTTGTCCTGTGAATTTAGGCAGGCAGTGTGGTTTGGTTAGCAGCACAGGCATTGCATTGTAGTGGGTGTTCATTGATGTGACTAACCCTGCTTTTCAGTGATGGAAAAAGCCTTGCTCTGCTCTAATTATGCTATATGATGTCAAAAAGATATTCTTCAGCTATTACCAAATTCACGAGAGCCTGATTCATGGTAATTATTGGAAGAAAACAATCAGAGTCTGATTAGTAAGGAACTGACATGGTAAGGGAAGAAAAGAAAGGTTTGGAAATTTATTTGGGCGTTTGTTATAATTAGATTTGTGTGTGTATGTGTGTGTGGAAATGAGTAACAAGGAAGAGATTCAGGCATATTTTTCTACTTAATTGCTTAGAAGAGACACATTCTTTTCAAGTAGATTCATATGAACCCTTTCCTTTTCATGAGATATTTCAGAGTATCAGTGTGGAGGCAAAATATTTGGGCAGTTCTTGCCTTCCCATGAAGGACAGAATTCCATTTAGAGGAGACCCTGGAGTACATGATAATACCTAACACCTTATCCTAATTACACCTCATTACAATCTCCAAAGGATCTTGCTGGATTCATTGCTCTCTTGAGTTTATCCATGCTCTGTGTCCCGGGTCTGACTGGCTGTGGGAACAGAGGGATATAGTCCTGCAGGTGCTGTGTTTGGCCTTACCTGCCAGCAGATCAAGAATCTGCCCCTCAGAGTCTCTGAGCACCCAGATATCACCCTGCTGCCTCAAAAATGGAATGTATAGAGAGGAATACTGTGGTTTGAGATGCCAACTTCAGGCTGTTAAGGCTGGCTAGGCAGGCTCTAGTTTATTTGGATTTTTGGTTGATTTTTTCTTTCCTAAGGCTAAAAAACTTGTATTAATTACTTTAAGGTGGACAAGAAGTGTCAGGAATTTTGCTTTTTGCTGTGGTCATTTATGTTCCTCTGCCTTCCCCAAGTGCTTAGGGGTGTCTGTGTGGACTTGAACAAACAATCAGTTCTGCAAGAGGCACTTTTTGTACTGAATCAGTGTTCAGATACAGGGCAGTTGGTCTGAGGTGTGTGCTTGGCTGGGCTGGATGTGCTCTCAGTAGAGCCAGAAATGTTACATGAGGCTTGAAGTGCCAGGAAATTTCAGGGCTCTCCTAACTGAAAAACAGGATTTCTCTCTCATCTGAAACATGCTTTAAACAAGCAGGTCTGAGGAAAGGGGATCAGGGAGAAACCCCACTAAATTTCCAAATTCTTCAATCTTGCTGATAGAAGACAATGTTCAGGCCTTTTTCTTTACCGACAGCTTTCCAGAGCTTTAGAATTTGGATGTTTTTTCTCAAAACCTCACTAGTTTTTGCACTAGTGTTTTAGCTATGACTCATAATGTACTCAATACACTTGACTTTAGCGCTCTTAATTCGAATCTGATGGATTGAAGGAGGAGAGAAGAAGAGGGAAGGAAGAAGTCTCACATTTGTTTTTAATTTGTTCACAGATATTTGGATAGCTAAGATCATATACTACAGAGAGAAAACAAGTCCTACCAAACAGCTGAGTCCACCTTAAACACCTTAAACTTAGACCTGAGTTAAACATTAAACCAACTTGGGCACAAAGACTTTTTTGTTCCTAAATCATGATGTTCACTTGATTTTCTTAACTAAAATAATGAATCTGCCTCCAATGATTTTAATACTGTCTGAAATCACTGAAAAGTTTTAAAAGTCCATACTGGTGTGTGTAAGACTGTAAGGCAATATGTATCTCCTTAGTAGGTTAAGTATTTCATATCACAAGATTTTTATATTTTTAATTAAAGAACTGTTCAGGTAAATTTCAGATGAATATTCAAACATGTGACTTTGTAACTCATTTGCTGAAAATACCTGAGGACGCTCGGAATTCATGTGCACAGATAGGAAAACACTGCTGAGAAACTTTCCATTTTCCTACTTTTTATTATTGTTTGCCCAATTACTTGCCTGGTTTTAAATATTTGAAAACACTGTGTGCTTTGAAACATGTTTTATGTGTCTAGAAATAGCAGCCATTGTACAATTATATTTTTTCACTTGTTTGTATGGAAAAGGAAAAGAAACATTAGGAATCGTATTTGTGTGGTACTTTACAAAGACTTGCAACAAACAGGATTTGAAAACATCCTGAAAAGTTCCCATGATTGGCTTAATATGTGCCATAAAAATCAGTAGCGACCACAAGGAACTGGTACAATAAACCTGGATAATACTGTATCCCTAAGAATGCTTTAAAGCCTATAAATGCATAGCCAGTCAATTAAAAAACAATGATAATTTGCATGTTATGCATATAGCAAAATAATGTCCTATAATAAAGTTTTAAAGAGAAGCATAGATTTATCAGGTCTGTATTTTCCTGCAAAAGACTTTCTTAATCAGCTAGTGGAATTAAATTATATTCCATACCAGGAATAAATATTTTCTCCATACTGGTGTGCATTTAATGGAATATTTTATAATAAAAATAAAAGTTCTGCTAGTAGTTCAGGTACAGAGTGACTTCAGCACACAAAGTGGGGTTAACAAGAATAATTTGCCATGAGAAGGAGTTTCTTTATGTGTTATCATAGACCGTGAATCAGACAGTGGGTGTTTGGTTTCTTTCAAGTTGTCTCCTTTACTGGGTGGATTTAAGGGAGTTAGGGATTTCTTTGATGCAGTGTTTATTTACAGGGTATGAATATAAGATCTGATGTTCCTGGATGTAACAGGAATTAGGGCAGTAGGAAACAGGTACAGAATAGCAGTTTTGCAATGCCAGCCTTGCCTTCTCACCCTGTTATTTGACTTAGGGTCAATCCCATCTAGCTCTCAAGGTCTTCCTGTTGCTGTGATCTCAGGCTCTGCCAGGAGACAGCTGCTCCTGTTTTAACTCTGGGCTGTTCCAAGGATTTGCCTTGACTGCATGATGATCTGCCTCATGGAACTAAGCTGATGCATCAAGTATAGTCTTGAATTTGCTGAAGGTTCTTCTGTTATAAATCAGGACTTTCATTGCAACCCTCCCACTAAATGAAACATGGTTGTTGTGTTTGATAAGTTGCTTGTCAGCTGAATTGCAGGAACAGCAATGTGTGTGTGGACCCTTGCACTTGTAAGCAGTTTACAACCTGTTTCCTCATATATCTTTACTTGCAGATAAAGCCACAACCATGTGGCAGAAAAGTAGGTTAAGTCAATTCTACTTCCTTGAAGTTGTTGTGTCTTTTCAAGTATCTTCTTGTTATGGAAAATGTTTCCTTCTAAAAGGAGCTAAGGAACACAGTGTCTGGTTTGTGCAGCATGGGTTTTTTGCCCCTTTCATAGGTCAGCTGGAGAAATCACTCATGTACTCTGTCTTTATTTTATTGAGATGTTTTTCAACCCTGTTTTTTCATGATGGTGTTCAGTGTTTTTCTGTTCAAGTCCATGACACTGTTGGCATAGGAAATGCACATCCCACTGCTCTAAAGAGGAAAGTAAAGGATAAATTATGGAAAATAGGGGGACGTATGTTAAATTATTTGTTCATGGTAGTGTTTTACAGGTTTAAAAAAAATACAAATTAAGACTTTATAGCCAACATAACTCTAGTCAAAATCTCTGTTCCTCATTTTATCATATTAACATTGAATCAGCAGGAGGAGTATGAAATTACAGTCCTTGCATTATATCCAGATTACTCCATGTCATGGCAAATACTTGACCCTTAGACTTGGCTTTTGACTCCCATGAAGGAGGAAATCATCATATTGGAGATGCAAATCTTACATTGCTCCTGAAATTAGCAGCTGTGGCTGTGCTCAGTGGTATCAGCCAGTAGTTTACAGGATCTGCATTCAGCAGTTCTGGGACCCCCACCATAAGGGGGATGTGAACCTGCTGGAGTGAGTCTGGAGGAGGTCCATCAAGATGATCAGAGGGCTGCAGTACCTTTCCTAAAGTTGGGGTTGTTCAGCCTGGAGAAGGCCTTCTAGCACCTTCCAGTACATAAATGGGCTCCAAGAGAACTGGAAAGAGATTTTGAATGAGGGTCTGGAGTGATATGACAAGGTGGGAATGGCTTTAAGCAGAAAGAGAGCAGGGTTAGATTACATACTAGGAAGAATTTCTTCCCAGTAAGTGTGGAGAGGTATTGACAGATTGCCCAGAGAAGCTGTGGCAGCCTCATCCCTGGAAGAGTTCTAGGCTATGTTGGATGGGGCTTGGAGCAACCTGGCCTGGTGAAAAGTGTCCCTGCTCATGGCAGGGGACTGGAACCAGGACACCTTCAAGGTCCTTTCCAACTCAAACCATTCTGTGAATACGAGGAGTCGCACGACTCAGGAGTGCAATGGCAGAAGGAGAATGGCTGAACCCATGTTTTGTTTCAACAATGTTTTGCCAACAGACAGAATCTGTAGCGGCCATCTTTTCCATACGCTTCCTTAAATGCTGAAGGTAGGATTATTCACAGCCTGGTGATCACAGACCTGAGGGCTTGGCCCCTCTCCTTGTGCTGTTTTCTTTCCGTCTATCACTAGTAGTGAAGGAAAAGAGTAGTTTCTGGGCAGTGCACAGGGAGGGCTTTCCCGGGGCTTCTGGGGACTGAATACTGTTGTGTGGACATTTCACACACTGCTGTGAGGCATTTGTCATCTGCTTAGTGGTTTATAGGGTCTGTGAAGGAGGGTTGGGATGGGTCATGCTCTAGAAAGCATGTTTAATCTACCTCTGCTTACCGATAAGCTGAACTAGGAGAGACGTATTTTATTTCTCATATACTAGACACTTTTCAGAGTAGGAATGAACTTTAATACTTAGGTATTTGAAAGGTACAATACTGATATTCAATTGTTTTCTCTTTGTTTCTTTGGCATATAAAGTCTTAAATTGAAAAATTTGTCCTATATGAAGAAGAGGAAGTTATTTAATTCTTAAGCAAAAAATCCTAGTCAGGTAATTTAGCTTCTTTTTAATAAGCTATAATTAAAAAACCAATTGTTTTCTGGTGGTAAATTGTGCTAACATGTGATGAGCAGTACTTAATGCAAATTAAAGAGAGATTTTAGAATGCTTTATGTGCTTGGTCTTCAGACAATACATTTTAAAATAAACCCCAACAGTTAAAGTTTGCATAAAGGATTAAAAACAGTTTAATAGGCCTACTTAACCTGTGAGATGGAATTTATTAGAATTGGTGGATTTTTAGCACCTTGAAAGGTTTCTTTAGTAATACCACAAAGGAGTTTCCTCACAATGAAATTGTTTTATGGCTGCTATCTACCAGGAGCTTTCCCAATAACAGCTATGAAGAAAACATATCAAATGGAAAATGCAAAAAATAATACTTGGGTGGAAGTTGAAATCTCTTCTACTCACTCACTGCAGCTGTAGTATATTCAGTTGACCTCCTGATGATCCATTCAAGCTGTATCAAGTTCAGGAGTTTGCCATCATCTTCCGAGAGCTTTGATGTCAGGTTGCTGAAAAGGAAAATCCATATACAGTGAGCTGAACACTTGGTCTACACAGAGCCTTGAATTTTAATGCTGTTGACTTGTTCCTAAGAGGAAAAAAAGCAGTGATATTAAATCAGCCTTTTGGATGCTGAGGGAAACAAAGAGCTCTTCATTTTTAAGGTTGTGTTATGAGTAACAGTTTATTTTTGTTTATCTTTGTCCTGACAGATTTATACAGATTGGGCTAATCACTATCTGGCAAAATCTGGTCACAAGAGGTTGATAAAGGATCTACAGCAAGATGTGACTGATGGAGTCCTGTTAGCTGAAATAATCCAGGTTGTAGGTGAGTGCCTTTCTGTGTTTGTAGCAGGTATCCACCAGTTCCCTCAGACAATCAGTCTTTATCTTCTACATAAACACAGTGGGAGGGGGTGGGGAATCCATCAAACTGCACGGAATTATATAGATAAATTTCCTTCAGGGACTTTGGTGATTAATTTGAAAAAGCCTTGTCTTAAAGCATAGTGGAAAAATATTGGATGTTGCTGATAAGATCTTCTGACAGCAATATGATTCCACATGGCTAAATGTTAAAAAAAACAACTCGAGGTATTTTTTTTCTGCTAGGATGCTGTTAGCCTTCACCAGTTCTAATACCTTTTGGTATTAGAATATAACTCACAGTGATAGAGGCCTACTGCATTGAACCTCCTGCCTCCAGCTGGATTTGGAAAATCTGTATATATAACTGGGAGAGGAGAAGGGGTATCATTTTTATGTAGCAGAAAAAGAAATCTTTGATACCGAGTTTTCAGAGGAGGAAAATCATTTATCTCTTAGTTTGCACTAAATTCATAGATAATGAAAGTTCTAAACAATTTTCTCCATGTAAAGCTGCATATTGTCCTTCTTCCCTTGGGCCTGGATCCTTCATTAGTTCCTTCAGAGGCTCATCCATCTGGGTCTTGGGATGCCACAAAACGCCTGCATGGGCCAGTGGAGATGGATGGAATCAGAAAGCCTGCTAATGGGAATTAGGACAACTATTGTTAAGAGCAAACTGACAGATTTGAAATGCAAATTAAGAAGCCAGCAATGAACTAACAAGACATGCATATTTATGTATATTTGAGATGCTGTAAACGAGCTAGTTCCTTGATTTAAGGTACATATCCTCCAGTCCTGTTCTGGGATGACATGGTGAAGCATCTTCCAGTTAGGACTCTGGAATATGTTAAAAAAGATTTTGTCTCTGTGTTGTAGAACAATGTTGTGTCTCAGTAGCATCGTAAGTCTGCTGAGCAGCTACAGAGGTATAAAAACAGGCTGTGAATTACGTGATTGTGTGTTGGCAGGTATTCACTATGAACAATCCTTCAGCCTGTATATGTTTCCTTTAATAGGAAAGATTTTTGGAAACCCTGAAGCACTTAGGTGTTGATTCCTTTCACGCTTCTCTAACTACCCTGCCTTAACATTGTTAACACAGGAAAATTCAGCATGAAACACGTGTGCAGAAATATCACCATCAAAATGTGAACTTGATTCTACCAAATATTTAAATGTAGTTGTTGGAGTATTGACCGCTGAAACTCCTATGAAATTCAAATTATTCCCTCTAAAATACACAGAAATAGTTGTTCCTTTGATCACTTCGGTATTTTTTTGGCCATCTTTATCACTGCCTTTTGGCTAATATTTAAGATCAAATCTGCAAGGTTTCACAAGTTAGAGGGGAAGGATTTCGATTTCGCAGAATGTTTTCCCATGTGAAAACAAGGTCTTATTTAAGCATTCTCAGTTTAATTCTCTGAACTAACAGTGAAAAAAGTCATTTGTACCTTCTGTGTATTGCCTTAGGCAGCTGCATCTCATTGTCACAAAAATGGAGAGAACTTTCACACCTAAAAGCAGCTTTATCTGTTGCCTGGAAAAGCCAAGCTTTTTTAATACCTGCATAAAAAGACAGCTTCTATATGCAGTGCAGGGGAGGGGGGTTTTGTGTTACATATTGTGTACTATTGTGTACTACATGTAAAAGCAGTAACAAAAACCCTTCCTCCTTTTCATCCTGTGCCTGGAGTATCTGGATATTATCCAAAGTCATGGAAATTAACTCAGGTTGAATTATTAGAGATACAATTTTTCTTGAATCACCATCTGAGATTTACATCACACATGTAAGAAGAGGAAGGCTCCTTAAGAGTTAATGGTTACATGAAGACAGGGATGGCAATCCTTTCTGTTTGCCTTTCTGAAGTGAAATACATAGCTGCATATTTAGGAAAAGGTGATGTTAAAATTAATAGTAACTAGGTAGTTCTTTTACCAGGGTGTTCAAACAAGGGGCAAATCTAAGAGCAGATGAAACCAAACATTTAACTTCAGAGGTAATCTTCAGACTTCAAATCTGCTAATGATAATATAGAAGGAGAAGGATGATGACAGATTTTTCTATTTGTAAGTCAATTAAATGCATTCACAGCATTCTGGATTATTTCGGTTCAGAATTCATGAGCCTATAAAAGAATGTGTAAGTAATACGTGCCTTAGCAATGCCATGTAAACATAGTAGCTATATTTCAATTCATGAATGCAGATGTACTGGGTGTCCCATCATTCAGAAGTTCATTAGTCTCCTTTCAAGTAATAATTGTGAATGGTGCCAGTTCATAGGATTATGGCTATCAATTTTTAAAAGTAGTGTTATAAATTTAGTTCATGTGTAGTAAACTGAGGGACAGTAAATATTCCAAGAGGGGTGCACAGGACTGGTAAATGGGCTTTAGCGAATTTATCTTTGTTTCTGGGTGACCAAATGTGAGATGGCATTCCTGAAAGCAGTGTTTGCTCTTGGTGTGTAAGGACTCCTAGACCACTGTGGGGAACATGCAAGTGGATTTAGCTGCAATCTTTTTCAGATTAGCAGCAATTCTTAAGTGCATTGCTGTGGGATAAAGGTGTCCTGTGACACGGATGTGGCAAAAGGGACCTACCAGGCAAGAGTGAAGTTGTGTTATTACATTGTTTGTCAATGCTATGATTGCTACTGGAATATTGCTGAATTTGACCCTCCTAACTGAAGGAAGCCATGAAGTGGGATGAAATTCTGATTGGTGTCCTGAGGATATATGGGACTGCTCTAAAATACTGGTTTTAATTTATGAATCAAGTGAGATGTGAACACCTGACTTTATTACTGTGAAAAAAGTGTGGGAAGCTGAACTTTGGTTATAAGTGGCTCTTCAGACAAGCACACAGATCATTTCCACACTGAAAGGTGAAACTGAGCAAGTTAAGACTCTTAAGGCAAACGTTAACCACCTCATGGATTTCATTGTTTCACTTGGGACTTTAAAGATGGAAACTGTGTTTTTCTGTAGGTAGGGTTGCATGTAAACCATGGCCAAGAAGCTTGAAAAGTTGTTTCATGATTTGTGCTTAAAAAAAGAAAAATAATAATATAGTCGGGTCTCCTATACCACGGTAATGGGGTAGTGGAAGAGGGCCGACTGTAATTTCATTACAATTATTATTATTTATAATTTTACTAGAGTTCTTGATCATAAATTTCCTGTGTAGATTTAAAACCTGTATTTACAAGGAAACCAGTTGAGATTCAAACATATGTATACGGTCGGCCCTCTTGCACTTCGCGCCCCCCATATTGAGGCTTCACATCTTAGCGGCATGATTTTTTAGCACTGAAGGAGGTCCCTTTTCGCAACTGCGCATGCGTGACTTGGCACGCATGAATATTCAATTAGGCACTCATGAATATGCAAATCAAACTGCACAGCTGCGGCGGCGGTCGCTTCCCTTCCCAATAGTGGCGGTCGCTTCCCCCCCTCGGCGGCAGTGGTGGCTGTGGCGGGGCTGCTCCCCTGAAGACGCCGCTGTGCAGTTATGAAAGATTTACACACTCTCAGGGGTCCGAGACTTTCTTGAGTGACTCTCCAAGACATACTCGTTTACCTCAAGTATGGAGAGACCAGGTCTACCCACCCCGAGAGACACCAGCATGGGCATCTGCCCGTACCCATGTCCCTGGCCGTGCTGAAAAGGGGTATTTCCCAGTGTGGGGTGGCTTTGGGTACCAGGAAGGGCCAACACAAACACTGATACACAGCAACACAGTGCCAAAACAGTGCCAGGGGACCGCGTGAGAGTGTGGGGCAAATTTGCATATTAATGAGCTGC
>WEKX01018180.1:0-35122 GCA_013390025.1 Pitta sordida | reverse complement strand
CCTCGGTGTAACACAGCCAGACAACTGAGACGAGCCCCGCTCTCAGGACCATCCTCCAGATCTTATATGGAGAGGGGACGTGGGTACTCGACTACTTAGTGAGTTCACTATCTTTGCGGATTTCAGAACTCGTGGGAGTCTGACCAGACCCAACAGCCTGTGAATAACGGGGGTCGACTGTATAGCAGATCTCAGAGGGAAGCCTTCTCTTTTCCCCTTTGGGCAGCCACCTCATTTGTAGGCTCACTATGCCTTGCACTAAGTTATGAAGAATCAGCTTATACCCAGACAGGTGTATCAGCTTAGGAAGTTGGATTAAATCTGTCCTCCAAGTCCATTAAAGGGCGTGTGAAAAAAGAGGTGCATTTGGTTCCATGTGGCACAGTCCTAGACTGGTGATGCCAAACCTCAGTAAGCTTGCCATGGAGCCAGATCAGGCCTTGTTGCCATTGCTGCAGTGTGGGAGAACATCACACAAATTGGCCAGATTGAGCATTAGACCCAGCTTGGGTCTGTCAGGCTCAAAGCCAGTGCTAATAAGCCTTGTCAAGTTAAGTTTAGTAGTACAGAACCGTGTGGGACCATCAGTGCTTATCAACCTAGTCCCAGTGCCAAAAATGACATGACAGGGACCCCCCTGGCTCCATGAAAAATCACGTAGGTGAGAACCTATCCTCCCATCACCATCTTGTCTGGGTTGTTCTGCTGAAGGGAGTATCCCTGTCTTCCTTTGCTCCAGATAAAAGTTGGCTGGATTTTTTATAATCTATTACAGGCTGTTCTGTAGCTTGTCCTCTGCACAAGACCCATTTCAGGTTGTTTTTTTTCCCAAAACCTCTATATTTTTATACTGTAGATATTGTCTTAACAAAAGCTTGTAATTTTCATGATTAATTCCAGCTGGATGCAGAAAATACTGTGGGTAATAGAGGATGTAGATCTGTGGAGAAAATGCTCCAGAGTCTAGGACCAGGAAGATTTGGAGACCATTGCTGCATTTGGTTTTTTAAAACAAAACCATAGAAAATGTTGGCATGGTTCTTGATAACTACGTGAAGGCCAGTAAAACAAGACAAGTTTCCTCTCCTACACACTTCTGAAAAGGAGATTTAGGTCAATAAACCTGAGTAGGGGTATCTCTGCTACTATTGTTGGGTTATAGAAAAACAGAGACATTTTTCTTCTTTTGTTTCTTAATTTTGATTTGCCTCTTGTTTAGGGGATGATATTAGAGCTCAACATTTGGCATCTTGCAGAATCTGGACCATATGGAAGATGCTGCTTAGTACCTGCCTCTCTAGGTACTATAGATGACTGATGTGGTACCTTTGCAAGTGCTGAATGTTATCTATTGTAAAAGGGTTCATATCATGTTTGTAAAATGATAACGTAAACAAAAAAGAGAGTGCATGAGTTGTCTATGCTTTTGTTATGTATGCAGTCTGGCTGTAACGGCAAACTTTAGAAATCCTGCTCTGTAGGGACTGTTCTTTCTGTGAGGAAATATGTTGTGTGAAATGCTCACAGGTTTTGAAGGCAGTTTCACAGAGATGTTTTAGCCTGGTGTGACACCTGAGCATTTTATTACCTTGTATATTAATATATCCTTTTGGCATAGCACAGCCAGGAGGGTAAGAGAGAGGGAGGTGATTGTGCTCTTACATGGAAGTGATAAATCCTAACGCATGAGATAGTAATAGTGTAGCTTAGATGGTACAAGGATTGTTTGAAGGATCAGAGCATTAAAGTGGAGAGCAAGGTGCAGAAAAGAGAAGATTTGTATCAGCTAGACTAGAAGTGACTGGGGAGAGAGACAAAGGAAGTATGAGACAAATGGGAAAACAATTTTTTTCAAGGTTGAAAGTGACTTTAAAAATCACAGGTGATGATACTCTAGAACTAGAACATTGGGTATGAAATGAACTGAGAAGTGATATGTGTTACCCATGCCACTGAGGCCTGAAGGAGTGGAGTGGTAGCAAAGCAGTCAGTGCTGAAAGGAAGAGGATTAGGGAGTCTGTGGGTGGATGCCTCAGACTTTCATCTTCCCTGGCTGAGTCTGGGGAAGTTGTGGGACACCCAAAACAAGAATTTGGAGCAACAGAAAGGCACATAGGCTTAACAAACACCACAACACCTCCTATAAATAGTTGAGGAAATGACTGTGGTTCTCATGAGACTTTGTGCATGGTCTTACTATTTTTCAGGATCGCTTTGTGTATATGAGTATCTGTTCTCAAATAACAAAGAGGAGGTGGGGGGTTTGTGTGTTAACAGGAAGTTTTTCAAGAATTGTCTCTCGTGCAGATATCAAGCTCTAGGAGTAAAGTAACACTATTCACTCTCTCTACTGCTTTTTTTGCTTTGCAAACAAAGAATCTTGTACTGCAGGATGTGTCCTCGCTGGCATTTCTTTCCAAGGACTGTATGAAAGTCCAGATGAAGGCTGTGTTTGCAGTACAAAAACATCATTTGCCAGGAAACCTTACTTCCAGTGATGGGAATTGGACTATTATGTATTTTAATATTTGACTGATTTCTTGTATTCTGAAAATGAGCTGTTTTGTAATGTATGTGACACCCTAAGAGCACTTTATGTGGAAATTCTCCAGCCTGATGGAGACCCTGGTTTTGAATCAAGCAGTGCTGGGAATATTAGTTGTTGGAGCCAAGTATCCACTTCCCTCCTTGTATCCCCTTCTTTCCTCGGCATGATCCTTGCCAGCTCCATGAATTTTTTTTTTTAATTGGCAAAAGAACATGAAATACTGTAATCTTCATCACTATTTGTGTGTATGACACTTGCTATATCCATATTTCAGTTTTCCTTTCTTCAAAGAACGCTTAAATGAGTTGATGTACTGGATGTGAGTGCTGATGTGATATGGTCCATACTTCCATGGAGTAGCTGGGTTTAATTTACTGAGTTTATTGGTGGGAATAATATGAGCTGAAACCATCTGCATCACCTGAACAGCTATCTGTGTGTATATCCACTGAGTGAGTGAGCTGGTGTGTAATGTACAAATAACTAAAAATAGCTACTGTATTTAAAAAAAACAAAAACAAAAAAACCAAACCTAAACATTCTTAGTTGCTTGTGTTTTTTCTCACAGAAAATAATTCTGTCTGTTATCTTTGAGAGCAGGCATCTACTTTAACCTGCTCCTCTAAATGTTTTGAGCAATTTATACACCCAGTGTTGTCCAAACGTTGCCATAACTAAGTGCAATAAATCTGCCAGGCTGTTGCTCCAGCCCTTCCCTGAGTTGGGGGGGCAGAAGTCAGGTCCTAAAGCCAAGGAGGGCTCTGCTGTTGGGGCATGTGCTGCTAATTCAGGGGAGCAGCTTTGCTGGAAGGTCAGAAGCATCACAGGCATGTTTTTCCTCTGTGAATTCCTAGCATAGGATTTTTTGAAACATATCCCAGGGGTTAAATATAGCCATGTATTTTCAAGTAATCCTACTCCAAGGCTGAGCAAATGAAGCAAGGGGAACTTTCTCATCTTCTTATGAGACTTCCTCCGCTTTGCTTGGGGAGTTTGTCATTTACTGGCAACACATGTTTAGAAATTTAATCTGATTTAATGTTCTTGTGATAACAATGGGTCTCTTTTGGCCCTTAGATGTGGTACAGTTCCTCACAGCCAAAGGTCAGCTGAAGGAGAAGACATCCCCCAGGGCTGTGCCAGCCTGGCCTGTGACAGACACCAGCTTAACTTGAGCGACTGCCTGCCAAGGGGTGTGGCCAAATACCAAGTTTAGGAGTGTTGAAAGGTTTTTCTCTAAGGTTCTTGGGTTTCTGTTGGTCATTTATGAACCTGTGTTTTCGTGTGGACAAGAATGATTTACTACAGAGGTGATCTTCCAGGTTGCTTGTACTTAGCTGTCTTTCTGCCTCGATTTATATAATGGCTCTCGCTTCAAGATAAGTTTGGCTTTACTGTCTCTGGGTTTTTTTGAGATACTCACCTAAACTGTTATGCTGCCGTGCTGGCCATTTGTGCATTGTAATTAATGAGACAGGCATATTTGGATCAAAGGTTTCTGTGTTGCAGTCTAAATAAAACCACAAGCTCCCACCACTCTCCCCTGCCGTGATACTGCATAGAAAATAACAGGATAAATAGAGCTAGACTGGATTTGGAAAGGCCAATATACACATCTCCCTGCCATGAGGCACGATAGTGTCACTAAACAGATATTTGTTCCATTTCTAGAGAGAAAGTCTTCCAAAAATCTTCTGCATGAGGAGATGGGTGATAAGGCAGTATGTGTTTACAGCCCTGTCCATGGGATGCGTGTATAGGATACCTCTGGAAGCATTGCTGCTGACAGAATTATGTCATTCCCATAAGGGATCGCCTTCATGGTCTCCAATGGGGTGCTCTTAGTTTTTTTTTTCCTTTACAGTGATGCAAGAACTTAGACATCAGCTGGCTCTGAAACTGTGAGGTTTGACAATGAGCAACAAAATAATTTTTATGGGAAAAAATATATGAGCTTAAAAATATATATATGATCTTAACCGTAAAGACAGAATTAGGTCTATTTGGTTCTTTGTTTCACTATTAAATGGAATTATCACATTTTTAATACTTATGGTTCTACTCCCTGTACGGACTAAATTTCAACCTAAATGATTCTGACTCTAAATACATGAAGCAGCAAATGCATTGAGAGGATGGAGTCATTCTACATATGTACGTGGTGATCTCTATAGCTTTCACTTATGTATTTACACATGCACAAAAGTCTAGAAGCATTATTATTTTTGCCATGGCTATTATTGATGTAAAATTATTACAAAAATATACCTTTTAATGCAGTACTTGGCAAATAAATAGCTTCTTGCTATGCTTTGCATAAATAGGAAAAACTGGGAAATCACGGATGAGAACCTTTTCTAACTAAGGAGAAAAGGTGAGGTTGATTTGAGGGCCAGGTGGAAGTAAAAATTAATCTATTATTCTCCTCCATCTTGGTGATACAAGAATTAAACCTTTTTGTATGGACACATCTTCTGATGCCTAGGTGGATTTTTATTTTTACAGGAGATCCAGTGATATGCTTTTCAGTCTGGAATATCTGAAACAGATCATAGATGTTACAAAGCATTATATACCCCGGAGAAATAAACTTTGTCTGTGTATCTGGTTGCAAATCTTTAATTTCCAGCCATTGTTTATACACTGTAACTGTGTGATAATGGATATTTTAATTAGGTGCTCCATGAAGGTAATACATATGCAGAAAATGTTATACTTTTGCTGTTTATGTAGGTCTGTTTTTATATATTTAAGCGGTACAATTGCCCTTGTTCTGGGTGGGTATGCAGGAGAATTTCAGTAGGAGATGTTATCAAGGATCCATGTTCAAGGAAGGAGGGGGGCCCATGTGTTGGTGCCCCTCCAGCCATTGGAATAAATGAGTTGGGAACAGGTGAAGCTGTGACCCCCAGGCATCAAGACACAAGTATGTGTGTCAGCCAGGTGGAGAGGGAACACTGTGCCTGGGAACAGGCTGTGGACGGAGCTCCCTTCCCAGGGATCTTTTTTAGAAATCAGCAACTGTCAGTGACTACACTGTAGGAAGCTCTTTCTACACATGTTTCGTGAAATTCTGGATTCCTGCAGTAAATTCAAGTTACTGATTTACAGAGCCTCCAACCCTGGAGCTGCTGTTTTAGGATGTATGGCACTGTGCAAAATCCAGCCCTTCCTATATGGAGTAGATTTAGTGTCAGTCCTTCCTTTTAAGTTTTTATGCACCCTGAAAAATCTTGGTTCGTGCAGAAATCACTTATATTTTGGGAAGAAGTCCATCTTCTCAAGATATGGATGATATTTTGTGTTTAATCACAGAATGATTTAGGATGGAATGGGCCTTAAAGCTCATATAGTTCCAACTCCCTTGCCATGGGCAGGGACACCTTCCACTGGACCAGGTTGCTCCAAGCCCTGTCCAACATGGCCTTGAACACTTCCAGGGATGGGGCATCCAAATCTTCTCTGGGCCAGTTGTGCCAGGGCCTCATCATCCTCACAGGGAAGAATTTCTTCCTAATACCCAACCTAAACCTGCCCTCTGTCTGTTTAAAGCCATTCTTCCAATTGCACAGCTTGTAACTTTCAGTCTGGAAGCCCCAGGTAGAAAAGAGTCTTCCACAAGCATCCAGGGAAGGTGGAAATAATAAGACTTGCTGTTCTCCTCCTTATGGGTTTACTGAGCACAGCCATGGCTTCTCCCCATCTTTTCGTGTTTTCAGTGCCACTAAACCAGAGATTTAGTGCCAGCAATGTACAATTAGTGTGGTATGTGCTAAAATCTAGTGAAGTGTCTCTTGACACCAGCAAAGACTTTCATCTGTATCCTAAATTAATGATTCCTCAGAGGCAGTATTCTTTATTGATACTTGTTTTGCAAAGCTAAGCTTGTTGTTTCTTAACTAATCATAATTTAGAACATCTCAAGATTTCAATTTACAAATTATCCACTTCAGTTTTTCAAGTATAGTTAAGGCCTGATCCTGAAGAGCTAAACCAAAAATAGTATTTCTGGGGTATTTTTTGAAGAAGTGATTTTTTTACCTTTGCTTTTCCCCATAGGAAAGTTTTAAATAAATAAACCTGAAAAAAACAAACCCAAACAAAAAACACCAACTGAAAGAAAGCTGAATTTCAAGATAACATTTCTACAACCCTTTCCATCTGCCTCTCCCTGAGCAGATTGGTTTTGGCAAACCTTGGGAGTCACCCAGGTTTGCCTGAATTAATTCACGACGCGAGTGTGTGCTTTGGGTGCTCTTTGTCATCATTAGAAATTTTAGCCACTGTGAATCACAGTTTTCTCTGTGTTCCTTATTGCCCTCATTTCTATTCAGATCGGGCATGTTGGGAGTGAATGTTGAATATTTGTCTTTTATTTCCAGAGGAAGAGCTGAAACACAAGATAGCAAAAGTTTTACCAGGGTCAAAGAGAACATTATGCATGAGATAAGGGTTATGCTTGTTTTCTAGCCTTAAACCAGTGCCTGAACAGTCCTTGTCTTTAAAAAAACCCACAGTAACACAATTTTAACAGGAGAGTCAACTCTTCATATACATGTGAAAGCAGTGTGGCCACGAGAATAGATTTTTGTTTCTGTGGCTAGATCTGTCACAACCTGGCTTCAGAATATGGATCAGCATCATTTGCCCTTATGTTTCATCTGTTATTTTATTTCTAATACACCCACCACATTCTGTCAAAATCTTGAATCTTCATTTTGGGAGACATTTTTCTCCAAATAGTCAGGAGCAGCATATGAACGCTTGGAGCAACATATACTATTTGAATTTTAAAAAATGGTACATTTTGAGTGGGATAACTACTAATGAAGATTTATTTTAAACAGAGCAATAAGTATTAGTATTTATATCCTTCTGGGACAAATGGAATTTGCAGTTTGGCATTGGTATTTCTTATATTTAATTATGTTTAGGAACTAGAGCAAATGAGATATTAGTGGAAGGAAGAACTCTCCCTCCCCCAAAACTCCAGGGTTTTAAGGGTTGTCAATGTAATGACTTTACATGTTAAGATTTTGAGACTCTTTCTAAAATTTAGGATATAAAAATGTAAAAGCTTTATTCAAAAATACAGACAAGGAATAGATTTTGCCTTAAGAGACAGCTTGTGTTAAGCTCTTTCCTTGTTTCTGCATTGTATGCGAAGTCTGCTGGGTTATTGCATAAAGGTTTGTGAGACTTGAAAAACTTCCACATGTAGTCAATTTTTTTTCTTTTGAAAATTATTACACTACACATAGCATGGAGCCTCAAGGTAAATGGAAAGCACTGGTTTCAATGTAAGTGTTGGGTTTTCTGGACAAGCTCATAAAACCTCCACATTTATCACTGTAAGAGTTGGGAGCAGAGGTCTTGCATCATAACATGAGAAACTTCCCGTGATTTCCAAGTAAAGGAACTTGCAGTAAGCTTAATTCTGACTTTTGTTTGATGAAAACATAGGTGTCTGTCACAAGGACAGCACTAGTTATAGTTTACCCTGCGTATTTGACTTGGCAGAGTTGGACAGGCAGCTTTCCCTGTTGGAAGTTTCCACATTCAAGTCTCTGATATAGTCAGTGTTCAACATGATATTAATGCCCACCTGTGGCTCTCCACTTACAGGCTACACGATGGGGGTATTTTTGGTTTCTTTTTGTTTCTGGCATATCCTAATCTGCTCATACAGTCATGTTTTCTCTCTAGCACTGGCAAGAATAGAAATTGAAATTGCTGTTTTGACAAGCGCAGAAACTTGTGTGGATCTGGTGGACAGTGGTGTTAGAATTGTGTAATTGCTCTGGGGTACTTTAGAGAACGGAGGAAAATCTAAATAATATGACTTTTACAGTCACAGTGAAATGTGAATTAAATAAATGTATTCTGGTACACATAGGAATTTAGTGAAACTGTTAAATTTTTTGTGCTTGAGTGTCATGTGTGTAGGTGCTAGGAAGGAACAAGGAGTGTGCTGGTATGGTGGGAATGGTAACAATGATGTGCAGTGATGTCCTTTACAGAAGTACCTAGAAATCAATAAATATGTGAGACCACTAACAAGAGGCTGATAATCATTACTGGTATAACAAAGCTACTGCAAAGCTACTGTTGCAATCCAAAATTGCAAATTGATTTGATGCTTTTGGCCGGGAATTTTAATAAGGTTTGGTTTTGGACACTCCTGGCAATGTTTCTCCTATACCCCATGGATGGCTGTCCTTGCTTTTCCTTCTTCTTTTGCACAGCTTTCCCATTTTGGGTAGGCAGGAAATGAGAGCATTTGAACTGCCGTCGTTCCTGATTTGATTCTGCTGTATTAGACATTGCTGACAAAGCTAATGAGGAATCAGAATTGTCAGCCAAAAAAACCCAGTTGTAGGTCACAGTGAAAGAGAAAATATCCACTCTCCTTTGGCAAATCCAGTGTTTTCACACCTGCCTAAAGGGTTTAAGCAATGTCTGGACTAGGCCAAGAAAGGATCTGGAGAATCTTTGTGATGATTTGCTGATGAATACTGTAGTTACTAGGAGGCAACTGTACTTTTATGTTGGGAGTTTCACTGATGCAAGTCATTAGTTTTTGCCTCGAATCGTGGACTGGTTTGGGTTGAAAGGGGTCTTAAGAACCATCATTCCAACCCCCTGCCTTGAGCAGGGACACTTTCTACCAGACCGTGTTCCTCAAAGCCCGTCCAGCGCTTCCCAGGGATGGGGCAGCCACAGCCTCTCTGGGCAACCTGTGCCAGGGCCTCACCACCCTCACAGTGAAGAATTTCTTCCTAGTGTCTAGCTCAGATCTATCCATGCACTTCACTTCTATCCTAGGTAAACACATCTAAATGGGATAACTGTTACTTCAGAATAGCTTTCTATCTCCAGCCCTGTATGCACTGAGGGCATCTTTCTCCATAAAACAGTATTTCCAGGTTATAAATACTTCTTGTGTTACCACAGGGACCAGAGACAGACTACTTCCTTGGAGCTTTCACAGGTGAAACTCATTAAATGTTACATTGTTGAGAACTCACCTCTTCAAACGCAACATTATTTCTGGTGCATGAGACTATATCAACCAAGATCAGGGTCCTTGACTCAGGCCAGCAGTCATTGTATGGGAAGGACCTTGGATTTTAGCCAGCACTAAATTTTGATTTTTTTTTAGCTATAGTCCTGCATTCAGTGTTTCACTTTCTTCTTGGATTTCCTCTAATTCCTTTCTCATTCCTATTTGAGCTCTATTTTGCCTTCAAAATGAACGAATAGCTCACATTCCTGCCATTCTGCCCCATAATGTTGTTAGTATTACAGCTGCTGCATAAATGCATAGTGGTTCATGTGTTTATATCCTTCAGTTTTATTCTTTTAGGGAATTACATGCAGTGCTGTACATCCCCACAGGATCTTACTGTGGTTCTTTATTTTCTGAATGTAAAGGGTTTGCTTTTGCATGCCCCTTTTATTCTCACTTTATTCCATCATTCCTGGTTTTAATTCGCCTGAAATTAGTATTCAAATTTTCCTGCTTCTTTAATATCTTGAATCTTATGAATTCTTGACTGTAATGCATGACAGTTCTTTTATTTCTATATTTTTCTGCATTTTGTAGTATTCTAATTTTTTCCCTCTCATTATTTTTCCATACCAGTACATCACCAAGAGCCCCTCTTCTTTCACAGCTTTTAGCTGGGCATTACAACTGGTGTGGCAAGACTTTTATACTACAGCAGGTTCCAGGTTGCTCAACCTGTCATCCAGATACAGACCTCTGATGCAGAATCATCCATCAATCTGGGGCTGGTATCTTAATTCAGTTGCTAAAGTGCTCAGTAAAAATGGGAAGTTTTTCCTATGGAAGAAGTGGAATTATTTTAAAGGGGGCTTTTTGAATTGGAATAGGATTGGCAATGAGGTTAGGAGATCAGCAAAGACTCCTGTGTAGAACCAAGAATGAGAACATGGATAAGGAACCTACTCCCAGAGATAAATCTTAATCCTATTCTCACTCTGTCCTAAAGCAGAGTTTGAGCAAAGATGAGGAACCTGGGAAGAGAAGGAAGCAGAGCAGGACTGGAAGAGCTACTGCAGATCTGGAGTAGACATCATGTACTGCTTATCTTTTCTCACTACCCTGCTTGTTGGGAGAGGAGACATGTATCCCCAGCTGTGGGAGGCTAGAAATGCTCTTGGAGTGACGCAGCTTGTTAAGTGCAGGCAGTAGAAATAGATTGATTCTTTTATGTGTTGTTTATTCTTGAAATGGTGAACTTTGGTTTTCGGGCTAAGTCCCAAATCACCTCAATAAAAGAGTCGTGATGAAAACTTTAAAGGGTTGTTGAGGAAGGAAATGGGTCGGGATTGACTGTCGGGTCAAATTGAGCTGTGGACAAGTGAACCTTTGAACTGCACCCTGCACTGAGCTCTAAGGTCTGAGCATTACAGGAAATTTATCTCTCTGGGTTTTGGAATATTTAATTTACCTACAGTACTTTGTGTACTTTTTAGTATACTGTTCAACTTTTATCAACCTCAATATACTTTGAGATACGTGTATATCAATGTTTATTTTTATATAATATTTCAGTATTTCAACATATAATTGCTGAAATCTCAGGTTAGCAATGCAAATAACTTTTTTCCTTGTGATAGAAGAAAAAAGTTTTATTGTTATAGACAATAAATGAAAGTACCTTGACAAAAGGTAAGTGTGGGAAGTTTTTCTGGCAGCTTCCCTTGTACTTTTTTTATTATCTTGAGAAGGATGGGGAGCTCAGGGCAGGTGCTGGGAACTCAGGCTCTAAAATGCCATTCAGCCCTCCCTTGTATATTTTTTGAGGACAGGTAGGAGCTGACAGGGCAGCTGGATTTTTTGTGTTTCCTTTGGATGTCTCCAGACTTCACGAATAAAGATAGTTATGTGAGAGCAACTGTGGAGCTTGATGACTGCCTACTTCCTTATCCATACAGTGGATGCAGTGTTTACTTGCCGTGTTTCAGGAATTAATAAATTAATGCTTGAGAGATGTTCGAACACAGAGAATCTATTTTATCACTTGATGGCTACCATGGTTAAATAAAATAATTATCGACAGTGTTACACAAAATTATTCTGTGTAACTACACACGAAGTATGGTACATATTTCCTAAAATGTTGTTCCTTGCAGCTCCTCGAGGTGTCTAAGCTTGGGATTTTGCATGGGAGTGCTTTGGTCTGGGATGGGGTCTGGCTTCTCTCTGCATCTTCATGATGCATCTCTGCATCATGCATCTTCATGATGACAGCAGAGCTTAAGCGGGAGCTTGGTGGGATACTAAGTGAGGTTACTGCAAGAGGTCTATTGTGATGTTGAGATACAGTGGAAAACATGTCTGACTCATCCAGCCTCTCTGGAGTTCAGTCTACATGTAGTGACTGGAATCACTAACTGCCAGACCTGTTGTGCAAAAGTCCCCAGCTGGTCAAAATTCATTTTATCCCATGCACCATATTCCCATTTACCCTCTCTCTGAGGGCCAGGATGTGCCCTCAGTGAGTGACCAGAGTTGCCTGTCATTCCTGACACGCAGAGAATGTTGTGAGGGAACGTTTGTTGGATTCCAGCTGAGGCTTCCAGTTACAGCTTTTATATTCAACTGTTTGTGTGGCTGGAAAATTTTGCCAGCTGTCAACTTCAGAGCAAGTGGCAATCTGCCTTCTCCAACAAATGTGGCCTCGATGTTTATTTTCAGTTTCATATTTGTTACACTTACTGTAGGTTAAGAATCCTGGCACACAACATCCCTGACCCTCTCGTAACATGTGTAGCGATCCCCTGTTGTGGGCTGCTTCATGCAAGTGCAAATAACAGAATTGCCCCATGGAATATTCAATTTAGAATCAATGTAGTAGTCTGTTTAGGACCTCAGTAACTGAGAGGGTTTCGTACTACGGTTTCTAAATAATAAGCAGAGAGACTTTTTACGGAATGCAAAGACTGAGTGTGGTCACATGTGGTGGGAGATGAAAGCAAATAATTATTACAATGCATTTTCTTTATGTGTCTCCTTGTTTGTTTGTTTTTAAACAGATTGAAAACATAGATGCATGCCTGAGTTTCTTGGCTGCTAAGGGGATTAACATCCAGGGGCTGTCAGCAGAAGGTGAGTGCATTGGCTCTTTATAATTTCATTTTAAATGAGGGACCTACTGCTTGTGATTTCAACCAAACATGAAGTGTAATGGAAGATTAATATGGGTAAAAATAACTTTTTACTCATTACTTCTTTTTCCCCCCTGTCAGCATGAGAGGTAGGTAAAACATGTATCTAATCTCTCCACACGTGGCTTGTAAAAATTATCGATGAGACCAAATTGGAATTTATTAATTTCTTTGAAAGAATTCTGTTAAAAACCCCAAATTTCTTACCTCAATTCTGTAATTGGCACATTGATCAGTATACATTTTACAGATACTATAAATGACCTGCTGGTGATTGTTTGCCTTTTGAGAAAGAAACTTACTTTCTTGTTCTTCAATTATTCTTACCTGACAAACTATTCTGCTTTCTTCTTTTGTTTAAGAAAAGATTGTTTTTTAAGTTTGTTTCCAAATGCACTAAACCATAAAATCCAAATGTTTTCAACCAAAAAAAAAAAAGAACAAAAGAGTAATAAATTGTTTAAAAAGACATTTTGACTTCTAATTAATCACTCTGCTTTTGAAGAGCACCAGAATTCCTCTGAAACCCAAACATGACTCTGCTTACTATATTGCTCTGTGCTAGTGCGTATCTGCCAGGATGTGTGGCACCTAATGGATCAGAAGCTGTTTACCTATTATCTTATTAAGAGATCAAACAGATTTCTGTCATCCTCAGCACCAGCTTTCACTTGTATGTATTTTCATTTAAATATGCTGGAAAAGCAGTTGGGTTCAGTAGCTGAATATGTTATAGAACATCTCCATCAGTGCTTTGCTGAACAAATAACTGAATGTGTGGCATCAGGTGCGACTTCAAGTTATATTTGATGACTGAGACTATTCACAAACTTACTTTGGAGGAGGAGGTTACAGCATCAAAAAATGCATGTACTGTTATGTGGTTTTGTGTGTCAATAGCTGAACCACCTTTATGTTTAAAGCCATGTTTTATTCCTCTGAAGGAATCCTACAGCTCAAATGAGGAAGGCAGGAAAGGATATGTAGGTGTCGTGGGCTGACGTGGGCTGGCAGCGGACCTCACTCCTGCCAGGATGGGGGAGAGAGTAGGAAGAGCAAAAGTGACAAAACACATGGACCAAGATAAAGATAGTCTAATGAGTGAGGGAAAGAAGAAAAAAAAAACCCAAAATGAGAGACGCCAATGCCATCATTCACCATCTCCCACAAGCAGGCAGATGCCCAGCCAGGAAACACCCTCCCACCACCCACCTCAGTTTTATGACTGACTGATGTCGCGTGGCATTGGATGTCTCATGGCATTGGATATCTCTTTGAGTCAGCTGTCCTGACTGTGCCCTCTTTCAGCTTCTTGCCCACCCCCAGCCTATGCACTGGGGAAGGGCAGTTTTGGATAAAGAGGAAGCCTTGACATTGTGCACATGCTGCTCAGCGACAGCCAGAGGACTGGTGCCTTATCAGCACTGTTTTAATAACAAATCCAAAGCCCAGTATCTTTATGATTTGAAGTCTTGGCTAAAACACACCTTCTCTTATTGATAGAAAATGGTGTTGATGGAAAGTGTGCCAGATAACCACCATGGATGTACCTTATGGTGAAAATATCATGTACACAGCTTTAACATGTACATACGTGTAAAAACCCATAAAAATAGAAAAAAATACTGTGAAATTAAAGCTACTATTTCTTTTAAAAGAAAGTCAATAAAAATTACAATTTAAAATTACATTTTGACAATTTTGAAAATAGCTTAAAGCATTCCTTGGTCTTCTCCAAAGGAACTCTCCTACCTCGTCCTAATCTGGGAGATCTTTCAAGTCACTTTAAAATGTGCAGTTGAAATGCAATGTCACTAACTTTGAGGTGTAAGTGTATTTTGTGTGCATTTTTCTAAGCTGAATACACCACAACTAGTAGAAGAGGAGGCTGAATGTTATATGTATTCTTAAGATGGTTTAGAACAGCAATAACCAATATTTTCCTCCAAAGAGAAGGAGACCTGTCCAAGTACTGCCAGCACGGTGTGCCTCAATTGCTTAGTTATAATCAGAAGGACTCTTGTGTCAAGAAAAGCAAGTATGACCTAAAACTTCAAACAGCAGAAAATTTGTTTACCAGGATTAAAAGGAAAATGCACCTGAGGCCCTTGTAAAAACTGATTCTGACCTTGACGTGATATGTAAATATTGTAAAAATACAAGAAATTTCACATTATTTACCCAACTTGATACAAGGCAAAATCTAAGTGAAATAGCAGATTAGTTGGTGAGAAAACTGCCTGAGTGTACAAAGTTAGCACCGTAGTGTTGCTTACACGGGGAAGAGACAGCATGATTAATGTTCGTGAAGCTCTTGCCAAGTCACAAGTCAGACCCAGCAGGATACATGTTATCCCATTGCTTTGCTGATTTGGTATTTCTTCCTTTCTTTTACACTATCTAGGAATTACTGTATTAAATCACACAGAAGCTAAAAAGGAACCAGTAATGTTTGCTGCCAACTTAAAAATGAGAACATTTACTGGTTCCAGCTCTGACAAGGAAGAGAGTGACAACTAGAGAAACATTTTTCTATAAAATAAATTCAAATACTTCAATACAACAATAAAGTAAGGGTTTCTTTTTATCACTCCTGAGCTGTGCTGAAAATCATTCAAAATGAAGACAATTTTTACCAAACAAGCCAGTGTTCCTATGCAAGCTGCCAAGACCTGCTAGGTCAACTGCAAATAACTTCATTTATTTCACTAGCAGATCTTCATCTAGGAGGCAGGAAAAGGTTGTGATTGCTTCCAAACGGGAATAATCATTAAAGTCTCCTGGGTTGCCTAAGAACACATATTTTCAACAGTGCAGTTTTAGTGTGGAGGGAAGTTAATGACTCAAAACTGGAATGATTTAAGATAACTCCTAAATGTTGAAATAATTTGGGATTTCATGTGTCATATCCTTGCAGTATTGGCAAAATCCTGCTTTAATATGTGTGTGCTACTTAGACATAGTCTATTTTTATGGATTTATGCAGTGGAGGTGCTAAGGATCTGCAATCACTGATAATGACCATGCTATGCTAGAGACAGGTCCCCTTCCCCAGAAATGTGGAGGCCAAAAAGCATTCTCTTACCAAATATCTCCTTTTCTAGTTACGAAAGAAAACTATGGAGACTCTGGGAAATTCTCGTCTTGCTGCAATTTATTCTCGTGCAGTGATTTGAGCTGTCCCTCCAAACCCACACTCTTAAACTCGTGAGGTTTTAGACTCCTGGAATTGCAGCTGCCCGGCAAAGCTTGCTCTCCTTCACACAATATCCCTTGCTGCCAAGATTTTGAAGATTACGGAGGACATAAATGTGCAGCAGAAACTCAAACTGATGTCACAGATAGCAGCTGCACCTCTTCTAGGTAGCAGATTAGCTGGATAGTGGTCGGCTGGACAAATCACAGCACCATAAAGTGATGAAAGAAAACATCTCTCCAGACTTTGGAACAACCACAGTTCAAACCTTTGCCTCTGAAATGCTTCTGTAGGTAAATGGATTTCAGTGTACACACTCTGCAGTACTGCAGTTTCACTGTCTTCGTAGGAGAGATGCTCCAGCCCTCTGATCGTTTTTGTGGTCCCCTCTGGCCTTGCTCTACAGCAGATCTATGTCATTTTTAGGGGGCTCCAGAGCTGGATATAGCACTCTCTCACCAGAGCAGAGTAGAGGGGTAGAACCCCCTCCCTCACCTGCTGCCCATAGCGCTTTGGATGCAGCCCAGGATGCAGTTAGTTTTTGGGCTGTGAGTGGTTTTTGAGCTTCTTGTCAACCAACACTCCCAAGGCCTTCTCTCCTCAGGACTGCTCTCAAACCCTTCTCTGTCCAGCCTTTCTTTACCTTTTCTTTGTCCTGAAGTGATTCTTCTTTTTTAAATTTCCACCACATCCAGTTTCTTTCCAATATCCAAGACTTTTGGCTCCACGTTTAAAATGGATGGGTGACATCCTTGTCCTTAGATAAATCAGTATGAATATGGAAGCTGACTATGGACTGGAGAGGACTTGAAGCAGAAGCAGTTGATACTACACTCTTGGGCTGAAGTACTCTTTGAAATATTCTTTTTGTACAAAGTACAGGGGTGAACTGCCAGGAGCATTACCTCAGTCTTTAAGATAAGAGAAACTCTGAAAGTCTGGTTTGAAATATTTTGCTTCAAATCCACAGGGAAAGCGACCGCTTTCACTCATTAAAAGAGTTTTTCTTTTCATTATTATTTTGTGGTCACCTTAAAAGTCAAAAGCATATTGCTCTTCTGATAAGCACAACAGAAGACAGTCAGCCATAGAAAGCCACAGTTTTTAGGTGTGTTATTGTTATAATTGGCTCTCATTTCACATGGAAATCAGTTTCCAGTTGCTTACAGCTTTGCTAAATTTAAATAAGTAGGCCCATGGTAATTTCTTTTATCTTCTCTCCTGTATTTGTGCAGTTAAGCTTCCCAGTACCTCTGGATCTGTTTGGTTATGCTTCAACCTGTGATGACATGGTACTTTCTTGACAATTCCCAAGAGCAATTTGAGTTTACTGGAGATAAGGAGATCCTTTTTACTGTGCTTTGTCTGTTTTACTTTATTGTTCACTTCCATCCCTGTCCTGCCTGGCTAAACACAGGTTATTGAAGAGAACCTGCAGATCAGAGAAGGAACCTGCCAGATGTAGAGGCTGATGGCAGTGGGAGTAGGCTGGGTTTGTGCATGGCACTGAGATCAGGAGTGGGCTGAGGATAAAAGGGAAACAGGCAGGCTTAACTGGGACCCTACTGTTCAGGAAGAGACTAAAATTGGCCAGGAAAACAAAGGAAGAAGGAAAATACCTGCTGAAGGGCGCTGGGAATGATAATCCTTTAAATAAGGGAATGTTAATGGGGAGGAAAAAATTAGTGAGGAAACTGAGTTAAGAAGCATGATAGTAAAGTGGGTCTGAAGTTCTGGGTTAGAAGCACTTAGAGAAGATCTAGGATTCTCTGAGGACTGTCTTTTTCTTCCTATCTTGCAGTAACCCATGGAAAGGGATATAAAACTGTAGGGCAACAATCAGCTTGATTCGTTCAGGTGGTCTGTATAGCACAGGCTATTCAAATGTTTGATGTAGCTTTTTTAATTCACTCTCTTAATTTAGGAAATTAAACATGCTAAATAATTAAATCATGGCACATTAGGGTTGTCTGCAAGACACTTTGCTCCTGCATATTAATTATGATACAGCAGTTAACTACATGGTCTGAGACACCTCTTCATCCTTTTAATTTCTGTTTGCTTTTACATTTTTACATTTGATATTGCACAGAAGAACAGGATGACATTTAGGAATTGAAAAGTTTATGCATTCACTTTCAAGCTGTCTTTGCGTATGTTGGGCATCCATTCCTTGTTAGCTTGTGATAGTATCAAGCTGGTAATTATGTTTTTATACAGCTATTTCACCCAGTAATCATATTTTCTAGTGCAAAACTTGCATCAGATTTTCTTGGTGGAAATGATTAGCCTGATATTCCAAAAATTATATAATACTGTGTGAGAACTAAGTAGTTTTTCCTCTTTGTCCAAGTTTAGGATGGAGAAATCATTTACAGTTTGTTGTCGTTAATACACTTGTTGTTGTATGGGTTGTGGTTTGGGCTTTTTACTTTAGTTTAAAGGAAAGATTTCAAAGAACCAGCTTTTTAAGCGCACTGGCATTAACACAGACTATAGCAGAAAAGTGAGATACTGCTCAGTCACCGCAGGGGAGAAATCAGTTATTTATTTGTCGTTGGTGCTCACTGGTAATCAGCTGTAATGCCAATTAGATGTGCAGAAGGAAAGTTATCCTAAAGGATATCCCAAAGGGACTTGGTTCAGATGGCATTCTGGGGATGCAGTGCTGACCCACTGTACTGTCGGAGAGAAAAACCACTGGTGTCTGACAAGTGACTTCTGATCGTTGCCTTGCAGAAATCAGGAATGGGAATCTGAAGGCTATCTTGGGCCTTTTCTTCAGTTTGTCACGGTACAAGCAACAGCAGCAGCAGCCACAACACTATCTGTCCCAGCAGGCTCCCCCAGTATCCCAGCAAGCAGGCCCTCCATCCCAGTGCCAGGTCGGGGTACCAGCTCCGCTCCAGACTCCGTGCCAACAGCCCCCGCAAGCTACGCAGCATCAGTTCAAAGCACAACCTGAAATGCAGTCCAGGTGGGCAAGTTTCCTTTAAGTTGTGTTTTTTTCATTGTTTACCTCTTTGGAGTTTTTTTTTCTCTTCTCATTAAAGGTCATAAAAAGCCAAAGAAAATAATTTCTTTAGGTCTACTATAAAATAAAGTGTGTTGGA
Organism: Pitta sordida; assembly: GCA_013390025.1. Taxonomy (NCBI): domain Eukaryota; kingdom Metazoa; phylum Chordata; class Aves; order Passeriformes; family Pittidae; genus Pitta; species Pitta sordida. Next base: position 16,068 of record WEKX01018180.1, on the reverse strand, counting down.
ATTCTGAGTTGCAACTGACTTCATGCCTTTGGAAACCAAAACAGATGTATTTAAATATGTTCTCAGTGCTGAAAATCTGCAGCCCAATGGGTGTCACATGCCTGCTAGACCAAGTAACCATGGTATTTTAAAAGGATGTTTTTTTCACTATTTTTCTTCTTTCTACTCACAAATCGTGCATATTGTTGCCCTTATAGAACATCAGTTTTAAGTGTGTGAAAACTAACTTCACTTCTCAGATTACGAGAGTTTTAGTCCCACTAAGAAATGGAAGGCTCTGACAGTGGTAAAAAAAATAGAGCTCATAATGCCTGGTGGCAATCAAAAGCAAATCTAGGCTGCTTGATCAAAAATAATATGCTGCTGGCTTTTCATGAAAAATTATTTTCATAATTGGTGTTTGTTGGCACTCCTAGATCAGAGTACAGATGGATAGAAAGGATCTTTGTTTCTTGAGTGTCTTTAATACTGGGAGTGCTCTGTCCAGGTTAGAATAAAAGCAGTTTATGAAGCTGTACCACGGTGACCTCATGTACAGCATTCTGTTGGTCTGACCCTTCCACTGCTGAGACAGTTAGGGTTTAGTGGGGATAAATGGGCAGAATTAAAAACAGAAGCCATATTTGCAGAATTACTAAAGTATGAAGACTTTTTTGGTTTTACATATCTCAAATTAAGGTGTATTTGTGTTACCACACGTTGAGGTGAACACTGGCCTAAGTGCTGCTTTATGAGGGATATAAAAAGTTGGGTTTTGCTTTTATGTCTTCCTTCATGAATTATGCTCATTTGGGTGTGAGTAATGGTTTTGTATAATTGAAAAACACAGTGTTGCTATAGCATGTATAAGCTTGCACAGGAAATAATTACCACAGAAACAAAGATGTGTTTTAACATATTTCTGCAGCTTTTCTGTCAAAAACACACAGAGATGCCTGGGACCTTTTGAACCTTATTTTGGTATTTTTCAGTCCAGTGTGTATTTAGCTGCGTTTCAAGTAATTGAAGAATACGTATCTTGAAGATCTTAAATGTCAGATTTTCTTAGTGTATCTGAAAGTCGAATTGCTCAGATACTGCAGAAAATATACATAATAAAGGATTGAGAAGGAAAAGAGGAATAAAGTTGGGGGTTGTATGCAGATTTTCATATTCATTACTTTGTAAAAATTATTTCATTTCAGACTGTAGGACTTTTGTCCTGAAGTCATACTTGGGCAAGAAGCTTTTTATTTCTATGAAGTTCATTAAAAATTCTTACCCCTCTAAAACTAGGTACTAAGTTCAGTGGCTTTAGAAAAAAAAAAAAAGCAGTTTCTTTGTTCAATGTTATCTTCCGCTTTTTCTTTCCTGTCACAGTGCATCTCCCAGGGACTCATCTCAAAGCAAAATCATCCGATTCACTCTTGGTCAGAAAAGGTCTTCTAGGTTAGCATTTCTTCATCTTCTGCAAAGCACGAGTAATCCTTTTGCAATATTTCTGGATGCATGTTTAGGGTTCCTGTTGAAAGCAGTTTGTAACTAAGTATTTACAAACAGCTGAAATGTGAAGGTTTTAGAATAATGTTTTTATTTTGTTGTTGGTGATGGTTTTTTTGTTTGTTTTGTTTTGAGGTCTGGAATGCATTTTGGTCTGCAAGAAAATAATTTGATTATCTTTTTCTTATGATCTTTTGCATTTGAGAACAAACTATGGTTCTGGGAGTTCTTACCCCACTGATATATATAATATAATTGTTTTATATATATATATATGAATATGATTATATTTTGATCTACATTGTTGAAATCATAGAATGTTTTGGGTTGGAAGTGACCTTAAAGACCGTCTAGTTCCAACCCCTCTTTGAGTTGCATCAGGTCTTAGCTAGTGAGGAGAACATCAGGTGCATGGTGTGAGCTCAGACAGCACCATGTGTGTCTGTCTTATCAGAGCTCCTGCACTGCCCAGTGCTCTCACACTGAGCACATGTAATCTCCCTGAAAATGATTAATGGGTGTTTAAGTCAGGTTTCTTCCTGAATCTTGCATGTCTTGCATGTCTTGCATGCCAGCTCATCTGACCATCTCATCTCAGTGATCATAAGGGTTGCTGTGTTATTAATGTGGCTATTAATCATGTTTATTTTCCTACTATATTTAAATGTTTTACTAGAATGTAGTTTTGCGTGGGTAGATTATACAACACCCTTTTGCTAAGCTTGTGAAGTATAACTTAGGATCTTTATTCAGTTATTTCTGCTGTATAATTTGGATTTATTTCCTGCATCCTATTTCTTTTATGATAACAGTGAAGCTCTGCAGAATAACCCCTGTGAAAAGTTTCTGTGTTTCCTTTTCATGTTCTTCCTTGATCATAATTATGGTTTGACAGTTGATACTTGCCTAGCAGAGGTTCTGAGGAGTAGTAAAAGAGAGTGTTCTCCAAGCTCAATACCTTGTCTCTAATAACAAGAATATAGAAATGCCTCCCTGAACCTGGGTTTTTCCCCTTAGATTTCACCGGCACCGCTGTGAATTAACTTGACCTAATGCCAAAAGCAGGGGCTTAAAACCTGTCATTTAAACTAAGTAGGGGAAATATGTATGAGAGAAAGAGTATCTTCAAGAGTGCTTTTAGTAGGATTTTTATTCTTAGTATGTTTTTTTTTGCAGTGACAGTACTGACTTGAGTGGAAAACTTGTCACTTCTGAAGTCATCACATTGTTTTAGTAGTTTTACTGATTTTAAAATATGACAGATTTGCAAAACCCATGTAGGCATGTGTGGGGAGCCTTTTCTTATCCATCAGTATAGGAACGTTGACCCTTCCCTCCTGCCATTCTGGGATTCTCCTGGGGTGGTTGGCCCAAACTTTGTGTTTCAAAAGTGGCTGGAAACTTTTGAGTTGATGCATCCTGCCTACCTTGTAGGAAACCTAGCTCGTTTCCTGTCAGACAAAATAAACTTTTAATGAACTTTCTTTTGATGGTGACTTTCAAATTTTCAAGAACAGTGTCTGTCACTGGTTGCCCTCTGCTTCTTCCCCTGTGGTCTCCTCCACAGTGGATGAAGCATCTCTGGGGTGTGCTTATGTACACCTTGCTGCAATTATGAGTATGGACAACTTTCTAGCACCCCCCAGTGTTGAAAAAGGCTGGATAAATTGAGAGGTCCATCTAAAAAATTTCAACAAAGTCAACCTCAGAACCATGATGTGCTGTGCTGGATCTGTGGTGGTTTGAGTTTGTAAATTAATTTTTGGATTTGTATTTGAATGATGCCCTTATGTCTTAAACTCTTCGGAGCTTTGAAAGCATGTGCATGCAGCTGCTGACATTTTTACTCTTCTTTTCTTCATGTTTCTTTACTTTTTTTTTTTTTCCACTAGTCTTGGTGAAGTCAATTTACTTAGGAAGCCCTGCCAGGTTCCTTTCTGTCTTTTCTTCCTTCTCAGAGGCACAACGGGGATTTGGTGGGTTGCATCCCCATTATTTCCAACAACCAGGAGTCAATTTTACCTTATTATTGGCACGATTTATTTAAATTGTTACATTTTTGTATTTTATAAGGAAGCTTTAAAAAGATTCTACCTCACAGAAATTACAAATATGGCAAAGAAGGGTCCCTTCCAGTGCTTCTGTAGGTTATGGGAACTGGTTCTGTCTTTTAGTCTTTAAGAGGCTTCCCTTGCTTGTCAAAGCAGCCAGCTGTTGCATTAGCTCCTCAATATACATTTTGAGCAACTACCAAATCTTGAACTTTTTTATTATTTCATCTATTTGGAATGTATAAATATATACTTGTTAGTGCACAGAATGCAGTATAAACATAGAACTTTACGTATGGCAATGTTTTGAAGGACTCAAGCACATGTCGTGTTTTGAGATGTGATGCCACTGACTTTCCTAATTCTTCTGGGCTTTTTAGAAAAGTCTTCCCGCTCCCTTTTTCCCTGAAAAGCATGGAAGCTCGTCTTCGTACTCCAGAATCCTAACTACATTTTATCGTAGTTAATCAGCTGAATCTGGTGAATACAGGCTGTGGTAAGAAAATGGTGGAAGAGACAGATCCCCAGTTTAACTGAGAAGCTTATACCACTGGTATAAGTACATCACTGGTAATATGCTTGCTCTAAGAGGGGATACTTAAGCTTTGTATGACTTTTATAGGCTCAGATAATCAAACTAAGTTAAAGTTTTCCTGGGCTTGGCTGCTGAGCTTGGTAGCTTTCAGAGCAGAGATATGGTGTGCTTCTCTACAAGGGAGAAGGCAGCCAGGTTCCCTCTCATTGTTATTTTCAAAATAGAGGTATCCCTTATGTGTGTAGCGTATGGTGAAGTGTCCAGCAATCTGGTTTACTGAATTTACCTGTAACTATTTCTGGTTCACAACATTTATGGCAAGTGACCCTAAATTTTGTCTCAAAGTTGGGGTTTTTTTGAGGTAAAACAATTCAGATTGTGGCTTGTTTGACATGTACTTTTCATCTAAGATGATTCCTTAGTTTATTCTTATGGAAGTAGAAAGACCCTTATGAGTATATACTCCTGCTGTTGATCCTTTTATTTTCAGCTTATGCATGGTATCCCATAGTTTCTTTCCCAGAGTGCTTTTTAGATATGTTTAATCACACTGTAATTCTTTCACTAGACTTCCAGGTCCCACCACGAGGGTGTCCACTGCAGGCAGTGAGGCCAAAGCTCGTGGTTCTATTAGTGCCAACAACCGACGCAGCCAGAGCTTTAACAATTACGACAAATCTAAGCCTGGACTTCCCCCTCCAACCCCAACAAGCAGCAATGACAAAGGTAAGCACTTGAGATTTTGGCATCCCCAGATTTTTCTCAATAGTGGCCTCATTTGGGGTAAATTCAGCTTTCCATTGATCTCCAGAAGTTGTGGGATTATTTCAAAGCTGTATGTTGTAAACATGACATCTACAATCCAAAAGCAGCTGTCTCTCCTTGAAAAAAAGGAAAAATAATCCTCCTTTATTATAACTGAAGTTGTGACTTGGTGTCTTTAGGTACATCCAAAAAATAACTTCAAAAAACCCTGACACTGGTGAACCATGTTTTTTTCATATTGCTTCAAGGACAAGTAAGGTGGAATGAATTAATCATAAAATAAGACATTCTGATTAGTAGTTTGAAAAGAATGAAAAATGACGATTAAAGATTTCTTCCCTCTTTTTATATGATGAAGATTACCGTTCACTTTAATTTCCTTCACTATTGTGGAAGGTCCATTAAGTTACAAAAGTACATGATTTGAATGTAATTTCAAGAATCATCTAGCATTTGTGTTTAAGGCAGGGTTATGTTATATTTTATAAATGTTGCAGTGAAATGATGTCTGTGGCAGTGCACCAGAAACACTCAGCTTTTCTGAATGACGTTTACTGACTTTGTGTCCATTCACTAACTCAGTAATCTGACAGCATTCATTAACTTGAGTTTGTGGCTCTGAGCTCTGTAATGCAGCATTTACCAGGGGGGCTGGGGGGATGTGGCTGGTGAAAACTGAGTGAGTCACTCTGGTCTGATATGGTCAAATTGCTGATGCAGCCTGGGAGCTAATTCCATATCCTTAAAATCATTGCACTGACAAAGATGGATCAGCACTGGATTTCAGAACAGTCTCCTTGCAGTGACTTGACAGTCACAGCCTTGAGGATCAAGTCTCCTCTCTGTCCGTGCTTGAGTTGTAATAACTTTAATGAGGATTTTGTCTGAGAGAATAATCCTGGTCTGGTTCAGATTGCCCGTGGTTCTCATGCTTGGTTCTTTCCATGAAACCATATTCTCCCTTCTCTGGAAACTTGTTGTCCTAGGACTGTGCATCAGTAAGTAGATTTTGGAGTGTTACCCCCAAAACTCACCTTGTTATGATGGCAGTGGAGGGCTCTCAGCATCCTCCAGGGAATTCTGAGGAACCCTGATCGGGTTTTGTATAGAAGAGGATTAAATTCACCACTGTATAATGTAATTATTGTAATTATATTACAAAAGAATATATTAGCATAATATGCAAATAAATTACCAACATTCTACCTTGGTAAATCTATGCTTACTCTTTTAGAAGGAGCACTGTAAACAGTGGGGATTTAACTGTAACATCAGCGTGTGATAGTTGTCTCTAAATCTGAATTAGGTCTGGCTTTCAGTTAGAGGGACTAGATAACAGGTTATAATGTGATCCATAGAACTGATGAATCCTTGTTTTCTTCTGTAACATCTCTCCAGTCTCTTTCTGTGTCCTCCTTGTCAATACTCTCCTCTTCTGCTCGTGTCCCACAGCTTCTGGACTGGGGAGACACAATGTGGGAGTTGTCTTGTTTTCAAGCATAGGTTGGATGATCCCTTACTACATATGGGTGGTGTGATGTTACATTGCATGCAAGAGAAAACTTGGATCCATTTTGCTCAGTTTGCCAGGATTACTAAATAAGGAAAGAAAAATACTGGTTTTAATCTTTAAAAAAATAAATAATAAAAAGAAAATCCTCATGCATACAGAGAAATAACAATGATTTGTCAACTGACTAACTTAAATATCAACTGCTTTTAGGCAGGCAGTTCTGGGAACCCTCATTTTTCACTGTAATCCATCTCTTGAGAAAGATAAACTGGTTGCTGAAGAAGCATATGTCATGAGCTTCTTCCTATGAGTATTACAAATGACTGAAAGAAACAAGGCTGGTTTTTAGGCTGGCAATCTATATAAGTTGCATTAAATAGTCAGAATTTTGCTCTGGTCAAAATTTCCAGTCATAAATTATGGTCTTAAAAAAAAAAGAGGGCTTATTCAAAGTTGAACTTGAACTTTTCTGAAAAATATAATCATGACACAAAGTTGGTCTGCTTCCATGAGAAACAAAAGCAGTTGGTCTGACAAATTTTTGGCTTATTTGAAGTTAATTGTAACATTGCAAGACAAAGTTTATTGTCAAAGTTCTAAGACAGTTTAAGTTTTCTGACCCATATCCTGTATTTTCCCTAAGAAAATGGAACTTACATGACTGTGTTGTGCGCCAGTCTTGGGAATTTTTTACCTCTTTACCTGCACCATTGAGTGTTTTTGAGGAAGGAAATGAGAGAAAGAAAAATCAGCCTCTTTTTGGCACGACTGGTTACTTTGTGATAGGTGGCCTCCAGTGTTTTATGTTTGAATCACTGCTTACAAAGTAGGTTGTAATTTTTAGCTTTTATTAATCTGTGGCCTTTCCCTCCAAATGCAAATTGTCTTGTTAGTCAACCGTCTGTGTCTTGTGGCAATGAAAGTGCATTAATTGAAACAGAATGCATCAGAAATGAAAAGGACAGCAAACGGAGCATGGAAGAATAACCAGCTACTGGGAGATAAATAACCCAGATTTTTTTATGCTATAAATCAGTTACTGATGTGACCACTGATTTTCTGGAAATCTTGGGGAAAGGATGAATGTAATATCAGAAATTATTACACCATTACAGAAAAGTAAATTGTTCTTGGATGCCTTCACGTGTTTGGTGTGAGATGCATACATGCTCTTAGCAAAGAGCACACATAAAGGGATGCAAATCTCATTTCCTCTCAGCCTCCCTTGTGTCCTCGGTGTCTCCTTTCTCTCTCTCAGTCTTCACATGCTATCTGACACCAGTTTCAAGATATGGACACCAGAGAAGTCTTCTCTAGTAAGGATGGCTAGGATGACACCTAGGCCAGTCCTATGGCACCCTCCTTGAAGTGGGACCTGATAGCCTTAACTTGCATTTTGGAGTTAGCCCCTCAGTTTATGTGCAAATTCTGTTCTTAGAGGAAATTTCCTCAAACTTTCAGTACCCTAATCTGTCACACCAATAAGGGTAATACACTATGTTATGTTTTTTCATTTGTTGTCACTGTGATTAGCCGTTTATAGTTGCACTAACATTCTAGACAGGATATTTGAAGGTGTGGAATTGATGTTATGTTTTTTAAATGCAATTAAAGTCCTAATTGAATTTTGGATCATGGGGAAATAAGACACTAAAAATGGTGATTTTTTTGTGTTCCTCTAATCCCTTCAAAGAACTGGAGGTCCTTAATTCACTTCTGAATTTTTAGAGTTACTTAGTCCATGCTTATGCAAGAATATGTTTGGTTTACTTCATGCATATATAAGTGCACCTTTGGGTTACTTTCTTGTCCTGCATTCATGCAAATTATCAAAAACATTTCACAGGTNGGGAGGTTGCAGTCAGGTGGGTGTGAATCTCTTCTCTCAGGCTGCCAGCACCAGAACAAGAGGACATGGCCTTAGGCTGTGCCAGTAGAGGTTTAGACTGGATGTTAGGAAGAGCTTTTTCACAGAGAGAGAGTGATCCCTCATTGGAATGGGCTGCCCAGGGAGGTGGTGGTGTCGCCATCCCTGGAGGTGTTTAAGAAAAGACTGGATGAGGAACTCAGTGACATGGTCTAGATGATGGGAGGCTTGGATGGATGGAGCGTGGTGCCTGTGGTTCCACACTTGTGGGTTCAATCCCTAATGAATGTAAAGAGCCAAATGAGCTCTTTTGCATTTCTATGCCTGTGTGTTTTATTTAATTTTTAGCTACTGGTTATATTGAGGCTCTCCATTACTACATCCTTCTAATTGTCCAATATGACTAGCAAATCAAATATAGAATATATAAATCTACTTTTTATCCATAACCAGGAGGAGCAGAACTGTGTCCTATGTAGTATCTAGAACGGAACTTAATATTTTGAGGCATACAACTGCAGTAAAGACTCTGATACAGTAGATTATCTCATTAATTTATTTCCATGTTCTGCTTGCACACAATGGAGAGTCTTTTGAGATGTGCTCTGAAAGCAACCTGCAGTTTGGCAAAATGGTAGATATTTTTGACTAGCTCTGAACACCCACATATATCCACTGTCTTCAGTGTTCTTCAGGCACTCAGTTTGCATTTTGCAGCTTCAAAAATCTGATGGTGTTGTATGAGAATATTCTTCTTATTACTTGGATCCAGACTATAAAGTCAATGAAATTAGGAAGCTGTAGGAAACTTAATAAGCTATCTCCACTATGTTTATGATGTGATGCATTAAGGTGACAAGTTTACGCATTTTCCTTGTCTTTTTTCCCTCTACTTTGTTCCTAATATCTATTTTATTTAATATAATCCTACAGAGGGCAGTAGAAGTCTGTGGGAAAAAATGACACTTTTCCATTGGATTGAATTTTAGGTTAAATGTCAGCAGAAAAAAAGCACTACCAGACTTGGGCCATTTCCACATGAGATCAAAGGAAATGTTTATTGCTCAAATTTATAAAGAAGGCAGTGCTAATGATGTTGGGTTTCTCTTAGTATGTATTAGAAAAAGGAAAAATCCCAAGAATATATGCATACAGATTCAGGCACTCAGATTAAATAAATGACTGTTTTAATAGCAGTGTTCTTGCAAATTTACTGGATACAAGTCACATGAAAGGGTCCTCAAACCAAATCCTGCCAACTCACTGATAATCTTTCATAAATATCTCAGTTTTTTAGGTATGGGTATACCACATGAGCAGGAGAGTAAGAAAAGTGTGTGTACCTCTTCTGCTCCTGTTATTTCCTTCAAATTTTTAACTTGGGACAAAGTGTAAATATAATCACTGGCCATTAATATGTAAAGGGTAGTCCCTGTGTTCACAGGAATGCATGGTGATAGGACAAGAGGCACACATTCCTTTAGGGGAAATCCAGCCTGGAAATAGGAATAAAACTCTTCACTGTGAGAGGTATTAAACATTGCAGAAGTTTCTCAAGGGAAGGGGTGGGATCTCCAGCTGAAGGTTGGAAGGAATATCTCCAGGTGTTTCTTACAACCTTGACTGTTTTGTGATGTCTATACTTTTACTATATGGTTAGTTTCTTAGAGTTTTAAAAGTATCCTGGACATAGACAAAGGAGTTATAAGTGATTGATTTATACAGAATTCTGAGGGGCTAAAATGGCTAATCAATATTGGAGTGTGGTCCAGGACGGATAGTTCCAGCTTTCTGAAAAATCTCTAATATTTTGAAAATGTCCTACAGTCCTGTTTTCTTTCAATGTTCCATGTTTTACATTCTTTTATACTGATGTGGTCTGTTGTGGTCTGTTGTATGAAGCTGTGTGTCTTGAGTTGATACTCAGTGGTTCTCCAGCCAGTCCTCATTACACCCTTCGCAGATATAATTAGGCTGCTGACACAGCAAAAATACTTCCAAAACAGGGTGTAGTTTAGAGGCAGAGAGAAGTACCTGCAGTTCCCAAAAGACAGTGTCTCATTGCCATGACAACTGTGCATGGATCTGACCTGTATGAAGCTAAAAATAAGGTGTTAATATTACATAAATCCAGCTCTGAACCCTGGCAGGTAAAAAATTATTTTCGTACCTTTAAATACTATTTCTTTCAAAATTTTTATTAACTGTAAACTAGTTAAATAGGAAGAGATAATAAGGTATTTTGAAGGACAAAATAAAAAATTTTGAGGAATTCGTTTCCTATTTTTAACTTTGTGTTGTCAAAATAGGACTGACGACCATTAGTAAAATGTTAGCAGGGAAATGTCACCCCCACTCCACTGAGCAAATTGGTGTATGGTTACACATGCCACATGTGGGCTAAAAATGTGTGCATTTTATATGTAGGCAGTTATATTTATCAAGTTCAAGAGGGCATGGCATCAAGTTCACAGAGACAGTTCAAGAGGCCATGGAATATCTTGTCAGAGTTTTAGTACGAACAGATCTTCAAAGTTAAATTTGTATCTTCATGTCAGCTTCGCTATGAAATTCATATTTATTTCTTTAAATGTCCTTTTATGTAAAGGGTAGAACATCCTAAATTTGGAACTGAGCCATTGGAATTTCCCCTCCTCATGATATAAATGTTTCATATTCAATCCTGCATTGATATAAAAAGGACATGAGAGTACACTCTTATGGCACAGTTCTATGTGATATTGAGTTTGTCTTGAATTCAGCAATGCTTAAAGTCATTTAAAAATAGCAGATTTCTATTATGTCAAACCCTCAGATTCAATTAAAAAATGCTGCTTAAGCAACAGAGAGGCAAAACTCTCTCCTTCATGTGGAGCATGGCAAGAAATGTGCATGAGGAGATCAAAATTCAGAGTTCTTGTGGGTAATGTCTTGGAGACTTAAGATTTTCAGCAGTACATATTTTTTTGAAAAAGAGGGATGCTGATAAAACATAGAGAACAGCACTGCATAATTAGAGCTTTGAAAAATCTCCTTTGCACTTTGGTATTTAAAAGGTTAATTTATGTTCTTGTTCTTTGTTACCTACAGGATACCCGTAGGTAGTGACACTTAAACTCAGCACTGTGTGAGTATCTTTGTTAGGAATCTGATATTAACCTAAATCAGACTATACACTGTATGGAACTATAATTTTAAGAATGAGACTGCCTAGCCATTGAAAGGGATTAAATCAGACAAAACAAGTCAACATTTGCCTAGAAGTGATGTTCAGAACAGTGGTTCCAGTTTTGGCTGAGAAATTTTTGGGTGAAATTCTTTGAGCCCTATTATCTTTTAAGATCAACTCAGGTGATCCTGGGAGTTTTCTTGAATGAAAAATCTTTTGTTCGAGTATGTTAAAAAGGAGGAGAAGTCCTCTTTTGTAGCTGCAGATTAAATGAGATTAAATATTTGATGTTCTGAATGACTGGATTTAGTTTCTGTACCAAGGACAGGATGGTCAAGTAACATTGCACAAACTTGCTGGAAAAAACCTATGTTCTGTTTAACTTCGTGCAGTTCTTCCACTTCAGGTTGATTAATGATAATAAACAGAGACAAAATCCAGGTTTTAGCCTTTGTGCTGAATAATAGTATAAGGAAAAAAAAATGTGCTGCAAAAAAGAGCTCTGAGACTTATAAAGCATATTAGAAATTTATCTAAAGAAGTAACATTTTCTTCTTTTTTTGCACATTTATAGTATAATTCAGCCTGAATGGGAAGGAGGAGGCTTTTATGGCTTCAGGTAGAGGGATAGTTGTGATGACAGTTAGAGCAGGGAGCTGAGATGTCGGATTCAATCCCTGTGGACTGAGCCAGGTGACTCTGCTGGTTGAGGTTACTGGGATGGCTGAACAGTCAAGCTTTTCTGACAAAGGGTTGTTTGACAAGAGCAGCTTATGACAGGACGAGGGTAAGAACTTCAAACATACAGAGGGTAAGTTTAGATTAGGAATTAGGAGGAATTCTTTACTGCGAGGGTGGTGAGTCCCTGGCACAGGTTGCCCAGGGAAGCTGTAGCTGCCCCATCACTGGAAGTGTTAAAGACCAGGTTGGATGGGGCTTAAAGCAACCTGGTCCACTGGAAGGTGTCCGTGTCCCCAGGGGGTTTGCAACTAGGTGGTCTTCAAGGTCCCTTCCAACCTAAAACATTCTGCAATCCTATAATTATATATTATTACATAACATTCTTTATAATAAGCCTCATAATTTTGAATTACATCTTTTACTCATCAAAGACTGAATGGTCCCAAAGTGGTCAAGTGTGTGGTATCTCATAGAATGGAGAGTTCATACAAATCTGTGAAGCTAGTTTTCACAGTACTCCGTGTTGAGTCGGTCACTGCAATATCTGGTGGCACACAGATAGGACAGAAGTGTGAAATAGTAAGCCTGGTATGTCGACCAGGCAGAAAATTTCCAGTTGAGGATTCTAATACACTTAAGTTGATATTGAAAAGGCATTGACCCTTCTGGTACAATCTACCAAGTCATTACTGAAACTGTGCTTAACTCTGCCAGTGGACTAGTGCTGAGCCTAGCTCTGTGAGGCTACTGAGAAGGATGGGGGAGAGATGGAGTGAAGAAGGCTTTGGAAACCAGGACCAGCAAAAAGATCTTAAAAGATCACTAGAGACTAGCAAAAATAGGTAGAGTTCCTGAAACTGGAAGATCCTTCTCCTTGGAGAGGAACAGTGTGTAGATGTCAGAAAGCTGGGAATTGATTTTAGAGAATGAAGGAGTTGGCTTGTGCAGTACTTTTAATCTGTTTTTTTATTTTCTTTTAGGCAGTTACAACTTCCTTCATGACTGAAAATTATGTCCATATAGTTTTAGAAAAAACTTCCTTATTTAGACTTCTTGGAGCAGTTCCTTTCACTCCTGTTACATATCCATCTTCATTTTAGGTCTATTTTTCGGTTTCTCTTTCTGTAGAAAGTTGAATGAAAAGTTGGCTTGATAAGACTGTGCAAATTTTACTAACATTAAAAGGATTGCAAAAGTGGAAAAGGTTTTGTATTTTTTAAAAGACATCATTCCATAACACAATCGACCCCCAGAACTCTGTTGGGTTAGGAATTGGTTAGATGGATGAGCTCAGAGAGTGTTGGTGAATGGTGCCACATTCAGCTGGCAGCCAGACACTAGTGGAATCCCACAGGGATCAGTGTCAGGCCTGTCACTGTTCAACATCTTTATTGACGATTTGGACGAGGGAACTGAGTCCATCATCAGCAACTTCACATATGAAACCAAGTTGGGGCAAATGTTGAACTGCCAGAGGGTAGGAGGACCCTTCAGAGAGACCTTGATAGGCTAGAGAAATGGGCAGACTCCAATAATATGAGATTTAACAAGTCTAAGTGTCAGGTTCTTCACTTTGGACATAACGACCCCATGCATCGCTATCGGCTGGGGGATGAGTGGCTGGAGAGTGGTGAAGTGGAGAGGGATTTACGAGTAATGATTGACAGGAAACTTAATATGAGCCAACAGTGTGCCCAGATGGCTCAGAAGGCCAATGGCATCCTGGCCTATATTGGNAGTGACATGGTCTAGATGGTGGGAGGCTTGGATGGATGGAGTGTGGTGCCCGTGGTTCCAGGGTTGTGGACCTGATCCCTGGGTGGGCGTTCGCTTGGAAGTTGAACTAGATGATCCTGTGGGTCCCTTCCAATTCAGAATAACTTGTGGCCTCGTGGGCTGTTGGGTCTGCCTGGATTCCCACGAGTTCCAGAATTCGTGAGGATAACAAACCCACCAAGTATTCAAGTACGCCACACCCATAGCCATGCCCCCTCCACTGTTAAGGTCTAGAGGGCAGTCCTGAGACCGCAGCTCCTTCTGTAGTGTCTCATTAAAGCAGAGGAACGCCTTTTGCCGCTTCCCAGCTCCTGGAAGAGAGCTGCTTTTCGGAGCACAGAAACCGGCTCGCCTGGGAGCGTTGAAGCCAGTGCCTGGCCCCCGCTGGATCTGAGCAGGTGCCGAGCCTCCTGCCACTGTCCTTTCCCTGATGTGTCTGTGCTGGGTTTTATCAGGGTTTTTATTGGGGTTTCTGGTTGCTGGTGGGTGTCTCTTGTTTTCAAACACAGCAGAGGCGGCACACCACTGCAGAGCAGGACCCTGGGGGAGGCCTGGGGAATGGAGTCTCTACTGGGTGGGGCAGCGCCATGGTTGCCTTGTGCTGTGCGATGGGTCTGACAGCTGAACAGGCTGGAACTGTCCCTGCTGTTCAAAGGGGCTGCAGTGCACCCAACCAGCGCTGGGGAGAGGGCTGTGATGCAATCAAGGCTGCAACACGTGCTGCTGCTTTGTTTGGGGCAGGTGTTTTGTTTGGGTTTTCTTTTTCCAAGAATGTAACTGCCCCGAGCGAAGCTTTCGAATTGGTGGCAGGGGCAGCAGTGTGAGCAGGCAGAGCTGAGCCTAGGTACAGAGCCAAGGCAGCTGCAGAGGTTCACTCCTGGTTCGCCGCCTAGCAGCTCAGCCATGTTCGCAGGCCCGGTGCCTTTGTGCCAGCTGTGTGGAAGCACTCCAGGCTTCACGGAGATTGCTGTGGTTCCCCTTTGCCTTAAACACTGAGAATGAAGCATGTGTGGCAAGCCTGGTCGGCGGTGATGGTGGGCTGGAGCAATTATATACAGTCAGCCCTCTTCCACTTTGCACCCCTCCATATTGCAGCTTCACATCTTAACGGCATGATTTTTCAGCATTAAAGGAGTCCCCGTTGAACAACTGCACATGCACGAACTGGAACGCATGAATATTCAGTTAGGCAGTCATAAATATGCAAATCAACCTGCACAGCTGCCGCCGCGGCTCGGCTGCTTGCCCCGTCCTGGCCACCACCGCCCCCCCGGGCTTCGCCACTTGCCCACCCCACCAGGCACGGCTGGGGCCCTGCCGCTTCGCCACCTCCCCAGCATGGCCACCACGACAATCGATACACAGCAACAGAGTGCCAAAACAGCACCAGGGAGCCATCTGAGGGTGCAGGGTAAGGTTGCATATTAATGAGCTGCCATTTAACGCGGAAGTAGGGCTTCTTGGGACCCGAATAAGACCGCGGTTCTGTGGTATAGGAGACCCGACTGTATTCATATGCTCATTATATTCACGAGCTGACAGGTTCGTGGTATGTTCTGTGTATGCACTGAGGTCACACAACGTGCAGGTCACACCCGCAACTATTCGGATCCCACAAATTGCGGATCACGAATCTGCGGAGGATCACTGTATTTGAAACCAGCTTGCCCACACTTTCAAATTTTTACTAGGAAATAAATGTGCTTGGCAATGTCAGAATGTGAAAATTGCTTAAATTTCTGTCATCCCAGCCAGGACAGGCAGGAAGCAAACACCATATTCTTTTTAGTGTTTAGGATGCTACCTCTGTGCTCATCTGAGCTGACACCCTAGAGATGCTCTTGTCCTGGTTTAGGTTTTTTGCTTCTCTGGCTGCGAGGCAGTTGACAGCTCAGCTCTTGCCTGGGCCTCAGTCACTGCCAGTGATTCAAGGTTAGAGAGATAGGCATGCCGCTGTGAATAAACATATTTGGGAGAGAAGAAAAAGAAACGTAGTAGTAAGATGTAGAGTGCCAGTTCAGGATGTGTGTAAGAAGCTGAAAGCCATGAAGGCCCCCTCCCCAGGCCTATTAGAGAAGGGGTAGGAAGAGTGCCAGGCATCCCGCTGCTATTTGTGGAAAGGAACATGGTGCAAAGCTATGGAAGAGAGAGAGGGGAACCAATGATACAGAATCCACCTGAAGCCACGACTGAATATAGAGAATCATGCTGCAGATGTTTTTCGGAGCCCAG
>WEKX01018178.1:73573-89580 GCA_013390025.1 Pitta sordida | reverse complement strand
TGATTCTGTGATTCTGTGATATGGTCCCAAGTCCAATATGGTGCTCACTGACAAATCCCACCACAACTTACTACAGCTCCTGGGCAGGTAGTCCTTCTGCAGCTCTGGGTGATGAAATCAGGATGACTGCACACCCTAGAAAGTGCCCATGCACTGTGCCCACATCAATTATCAGCCCTCAGTGAGGGACTGGGGGGGTTCCTGCATGGGACAACATCAGTGGGACATTTTTCTAACACCTCAAAGTGTATTAGAAAACTACCACATAGGAGCTTGCCTTTCTAATGGCAATGGGACCCAGCCACCTTTCTTCATATACATATGGGTTTCCTCCAGCAATGGAGCAGGAATTTTATTTCTGTTGACTGTCAACCTTGGAAAAGGTCTCAGGCCACACTCTCCCTTCACTTTGGAAGGGGGTTTAAAGAAAATCCAAAATTAGCAACGCCAGTAGCAGGCAGAAAACAGTACTCTGCCAAGTGCAGAAATTAGGAGAAATTTGAATGACTCTCATTTCTACAGCTGCCTCTAGGTGTGGGTGGATGAGCAGAAAGCCACGAGATGGTATGAATTCTTTGCTGTTCTTTCCCCCCTATTAAAGTCAAATTCTGTCAGCCCAATCCTCAGCTCTTGGGAAAAAGTCTCATTAATTTCATTTTCCGAATATAAAGGAGCAGATAATGACAACACAAAATTCATTAGTGAAGTTTAAAAAAGGAACTAATTTAAGAAGCATTTACTTCTGCACTCTGCAACACAGTTCTTAGTCAGTTTGGAGTTAGGGGCAAATTAAGAAAACATTTTCAGCAGGGGAAAGGAGGTTTCAGCCTAGCATTAAATTTGCCTGTGGCATTCCAAAGCAGAACCTCTTGCTCAGTGCGTAGAGCTTACTGATGGCTTATCACAGGAATCTCCACGCATGCCTGCACAAAGAATTGTGTGGACCTATATACGTAACTGTTTAAAAATGCATGCAAGGTAGTTCTGTCGTTTTCTATTTCCTATGCCATCTAATTGGAGCTGTGATCCTTAGGTCAGATTATTAGAGGTAGACCCAATAAGAGAATTAACCCTCTGAGATTAGGCATCAAATACCTGGCCTCTAAGCATCTGGCTCCTTCTGTGAAATTCAAAACCCAGAGCTGAGTGCTAAGCCTCCCCTCACTGAGCACATGCAGAGTTAGACCTCTCAGAAGGGCCATCCAAGAAAGTACATGTAGAGCGGGAGCCTCTTGGAGCTGGAAATGCTAATTGCAGAAGCGTGGCCCAAATTCTTGTCCCCTCTCCAGAGCTGCGGCATCCACCAATGTCAGATCTCCAAATAGAGCCTGACACTGCTCCCTCCCTCTGGCAGGCAGCTCTCATCAGGCTTCTGTTTTCTTTCTAAAACCCAGCCAGGATGCTCGAGCAGAGTCACCACTCACATGACATGCATATGTCATGTCCTGATGTTGGTAACACCAACCCAAGGGGAGCCACATGGATGCAATGGCTCCTCCACCAGCTGGTGGACCATCTCCTGTGTCAGAGAGGAGCTGCTTCATTGCAGATGTCTTGGATGATGTGAATTGGATTTCCATAGCTTCTCCTGGAAATCCTAACCTTGATGATGACTCCAGCAGCAGGTTTTAGCATTTTGGGTGCGTACAATGAAAATGGATGGAGTTTCAGTGCTTCACAAGAACTGACTTCCCATGGCCATCCATCCCCTGCTATCATCCTAGACCATTGTGAGGTTTCATTTACTCTTGCAAACATCAGATATGATATCATTCTACCAGTAACCCAGGTTTCTCCCACTTGAGACCACATGCACTCTCTCTGAGAATTTAGTCTTGCTGCACAAAAGGATAATATTTATTTATTATTTGCGACAGTCCATGTAGACACAATGGCTTTTTCCAATTGTCTCTTGGTAATTTTACCACTTTGTCTTTTGCTCACAACAGACACACCTCTACAGTAACTGTCATTATCAAACAGGGTTAAGTTAAAGCAGTTATAAGTTGCTAGTTAAAAAGAAACACATATTTAGCAGTGATATTTGATGTTAAATATATGTCCTTAAAACATATCACTTCTTGTGAAAAAATCATTCTTCTCTCAGTGAAATTAATTTTTGTCAATATTGTCTCTGAACCTTGAATAAATAATGAAAGGATATGGTGATCTTTTCACAAAATGTGAATTTCATGTTTATTAGAATTGATATCCATAGATACTAGTAATAAAATACTGCTCTGAAATGTAACTCTAACATGTGTGTATAGTGACATCATATTTCTGGTTTTTCCCTCTGCTTTGAGCACCTGCACCTGTATAACATAACAGATAATTGTATTTAGGCTCAAAAGGAAAATACCAAGATTCAGATTACATGGCAGAAAATAAGAACTCCCCTTAGGCCTGAATAATCCAAAATAAAAATTAACTTTTAAAGTCATAAGGCATGAAATTGGATTATTTAGATACCTTTTTTGGCATCTGAAAATACTACTTTAAAATGATAAGTGTTGCTTCATTGGAAAAAATTCTGGAAACTTAGTTATGATTTACACTCTGCAGCATTGCTACAAATGAGTAATTCAAGAAGCTCCACAGAAACCTCAAACACATAATTCTAAAATAAGTTGCATTGAAATAGAATTTAGCAAAATATGCTATGCTTCCTGATATGCAGCAGGACAGCATAGGGCACAGACCTCCCAAGTCCACACCACTTGCCAGTCAGGACTCGTACTTCCCAGAGAGATGGATTGCAACCTCTGGGTATTTAAGAAAAAAAAAAAAGGCAAATTTTTGAAAACAGGAGCACACCAAAAAACCCAAGATATTAAGACTGCTGGAGCACAGACAGAATAAGCTTTTAGGCAGACCAGTCGTCCAAAGGGTGCTCCCTGTCACCAACATGCGGCACTTCAGCTGGCGAAAGACAATCTTTCCAGGAGGAAAAAAAAAGGTGTTGTATTTTTCCACGAAATGGCATAAAAGTTAAAATATGTCTTTCCAAAACAAGCTTACAACAGTGGAGCAAATGAAATGGCTATAACTAAATACCTCAGCATCTATTCCGGGTAGGAGAGCCACTTTTGTTATTGTTCAATCCTTATGCCATCATGAAAAAATTTCCAAGTCCTCCTTCCTAAGCAGCTTCCTGCTAAAGTCCTATCAGTTTAATGCTTTCCATTACTCATGTCTGCTAGGCTATCCTTATCTGAAAGACTCCTTTGACTGAAATGGAATGAAAGAAGAAAGCCAAGATATGCACAGGATGTCTCTATCTGAAAAAGTAGGAGCAGGTAGATAACTTCTATCACATATCCAGGCACCGAGACAAATTTTCAATGCATGTAAACAAGGATGGTTTCACTGAAGCTCATGGAGGCTTGCCGGTAGAAAATCTACTGCAGAACCAAGCTGATATCATAGGACAAAATTTAAATTCCTTAAGCCAAAAAACAATTTAAAGATTTTTTTTAAATCACAGGAAGCAAAGATATTGAATTATTAAGTGTATGAAAGAAAATCAGATACTGCAAACTGCAAACTTTCATTGTTACTGTGATGTAACCCATTTAATGACCATTACCTTTACCTCTAGGAGTTTTAGACAAGGTAGGAAGCCATGTTTCTGTGCAAATGACTGTTACCAAAGCTGCAATTCTTATCTCTCCCTGGAAGAAACTAAACAAGCGATTCTTCAAAAGTAAGGTTGAATTTCTCAGGACAGCACAGATAGTTTATTAAAATCACTCTTGTGCAATTACAACTCACTTAAGATAAGTGAGGACAGATCTTGTGTCAAAGTACATTGACACTGCATCTTATTTCCAAAAAATTGTGTAACTTGTGTAACTCAGTCTTAAATATTGTATGTCAAATGATCACATCTGTTGGCAGGATTATTAAATAGGAAATAGGTAGAAATAAATATACTCATAACACAAAGGAAAACCTGTTGCATGACTGTGAGCATACAAAGCTTACAAATAAAGCAAAAAATACATACTAGAATTTTATATATCAGCTATGTGAGCACCATCATTTCAAACATTTGGCAGCTAAGTCCAGCAGGTCATGAAGCTCAGTAAGAAATTACAATATAAGGATTAATGGTGTGCATTATTGAATAATTCACCATGAAACAGGGCGAAAAAAACTATTTCTGGCTATATTATTACTAAATTCTTTGGCATTCCCAAGAGGTTCAACCAAAAGAAAAGCTGTTTGAGAGAGCAGTGAAGACAGTACAAGATATTAAATTCATATGTCCTGGTCTGAATGGACTGGGAAGAATTGCAGTGGTTAAAATGAAATATATTTTATAAATCTATAAGATTTGGTGTTGCTCAAGGCCTAGAATGCTAAAGATACCTCATCACCTAAAGTAACACTTATTACATGTCGTTGCCACTATTGCAGTAATTTTACTTAGAGCAAATCTCTGTGGAAAAACATAAATGTGTAACATACTTACACTAATTTTTTTCATCTATGGGAATACTCTCTAAGCAGCATTCATTAGCATTCCTTTCATCTATCTGATATTTGCCTCTGGAAGGCGCAGAAATAGATGCCTGTTGGTTTAGCTCACCAAGTCTCCCAATAACTTACATTCTAGAACAAGGAAGTCTATATGAGTAAAGACTTCATGTGCCATTAGGTTTTGAATGATTGCCCCCATACACATGGTTGGGTGAGTCAGATTTCCACTACACAGGAGAACTGGAGTGTGCAATTTTGAGAAATTTTTCATGTTTTCAAGTCCTCTCACAGTACATTATTTTTATTATTTTCATATTAATATCAAAGTTAACACCCTGTGGTAAATTGTAGAAACATAGTTACTCATGATACTTTAATTTACACTTTTCCAGTCTCTCCAGTGCAACATAATGATCAGGCTCAGGAAGAAAGCACTGGACCTTTCTCACCCTCCCTCCAATTCAGTTTATACAAAATTTTTTTCTATTAACATTTTTCACGGAATGAATACTTTCTACTGAATAAAGATTTATACTGTGGTTTCCTAGAATAATCTGCAAGAAGGAAAAGGTATTTCCTTCCTGACAAATTCCCTCACTCCATACACACACAGTAGTGTGCTCTGAAGAGGACGAAGAAAAACTGGAACGGATATGATTACTTTACTAGAGAAAGCCTGCTCTCCTCCAGTACCAACAAGATATTATAGGTCAAGTCAAGTAAGGTCAAGTGAGTTCTTGTCATGTCCAGGACCTCTGATTTATTCTGTCAGCTGTTCACTGTCATGCAGCATGATGAGTTGAGTGTCAATACTGAGATAGTGCAAAGACTAGACACGTTGATTTAGACAGGGGTGGTTTATGTTCACTTGAAATACACACTGAGCCCTGCTGGGTGATTATGGACATCATGAGGAGTGTGGGATGAACAGTATATTAGTACACATAATTTATGTACAGGGCTTCCTTTGCCTTTAAGAGTGCAGTCCCTGTGATGAGGAAGTCCCTTGAGTTTTTTCTAAATTTTGTTATGCCCTAGAAGACAAGGAGAAAAAAGGGAAGTAAATGCAGAAGAGCTGATGCAATAAATCCCACTGCTTCTCCTCTCAGCACATGTACCCAAGGACAGGCAACAAATCAGAAATAGAGTTAGAACCCAAAACCCTGAGTTCCTGATTGACAGCTACCTGGGGCATATTGCTTCCTAGCTCATGTGAAATTACATTTCTGAGGGCTGCAGTTCAGCATTTCCATTGAAAAGGCAAACTATACCTGTAAATTTGTAGTGGTGGTGTTATGCAAACTAGTGATGGCATCAAACCTGCAAACCTTTACTTTTATTGGTAGATTTTTTTTTTTGGCAATACTATATTAGAGATTCTGCATATTTGTTCATACTAATCTTTTTCACTCCTTCTTTTTAAATACACATTTTCTGTAGGCAGAATGCAAAGCAGAACAGTTGCTGAAAAGAATCAGATGATTATCAGAACATCCTGAACTTTCTTTAAATCACTAATATTTGATAGCCTCAGACTTTAAGGGCATACTTTTCAACAACATAAGTCAAAAGAACCTCTCTTCAAGTGGCAACTGTGGTCATTCATCAGACTTGTTGCTACAGATTTGAAGATACCACAGTTGTATGCAATAATTGTATCACTCCTTAAAATTTAAATTCATTATAGTAAGTGAATATGACAAGTAAACAGCTATGTATACATGCATTTTTGTGCACTAGCTTATACAAAATCAGGATTTAATACAGAGTTCTTCAGTAAGGGTGGTCAGTCTATGGTGTAAAATACCTGGAAACAAGATTACCCAGAAGCCAGGTTATAAAGAAGTCTTATACATTGTGAGCAAAACAATGGCTCAGATGAACTTGATGGTTTAGTCCGGGAAATTCAATCCACCATTAGCAAGTTTGCAGATGATACCAAGCTGGGGCCAAATGTTGAACTGCCAGAAGGTAGAAGGGCCCTTCAGAGGGACCTTGATAGGCTAGAGAAATGGGCAGATTCCAATAATATCAGATTTAACAAGTCCAAATGCCAGGTTCTTCACTTTGGTCATAACAACCCCATGCATCGCTATCAGCTGGGGGAGGAGTGGCTGGAGAGTGGTGAAATTGAGGGGGATTTAGGAGTAATGATTCACAGGAAACCTCATATGAGCCAACAGTGTGCCCGGGTGGCTAAGAGGGCCAATGGCATCCCGGCCTGTATCAGGAACAGTGTGGTCAGTAGGAAACTTATTCTTCCCCTATACTCAGCACTGGTCAGACCACATCTTGAGTACCGTGTCCAGTTCTGGTCTCCCCAGTTTAAGAAAGATGTTGAACTGCTTGAGAGGGTTCAGAGAAGGGTGACAGGGATGGTGAAAGGATTGGAGAACAAACCCTATGGGGAGCGACTGCAGGAGCTGGGGTTGCTCAGAGCAGAAGAGGAGGCTCATGTTTACAGCTACCTGAAGGGAGGCTGCAGTCAGGTAGGTGTAAATCTCTTCTCTCAGGCTACCAGAGGACATGGTCTGCTGCACCACGGGAGGTTTAGACTGGATGTTAGGAAGAGCTTTTTCACAGAGAGAGTGATCCCTCAGTGGAACGGTCTGCCCAGGGAGGTGGTGAAGTCGTCATCCCTGAAAGTGTTTAAGAAAAGATTGGATGAGGAACTTGTTGACATGGTCTAGATAATGGGATGATGGGATAGGGAGTTAGGTTAAAAAAAAAAAAGTCACCCCAAGATTAGCTCAGATGGTTAAAGCATGGTGCTCATAACACCAAGGTTATGGATTCAATCCCTGTGTGGGCATTCACTTAAGAGTTGGACTCAAAGTTCCTTGTGGATCCCTTCCAATTCAGAATATTTTGTGATTCTGTGAATTCATTGGCAAAACTTCTATCACAGCAGTGTACACAACAATCCTCACTGTGAAAATGTTACAAAGCAAAATTTAAAGAAGAGTGTGTATGAAACAATCAGCTTTGGCCACCACACTTTTTTCTGAATGTTACTGATGTGGGGCAGTCCAAAGCTACCACTTCCCACAGGGTGCAGTGGCTTATGCACCAACCCCCTCAACACCGAGGCCTGCAGTTCTGCATGGCCTTCTTGGGAGCTCCAGCATAGATCAAGACTGGGCTGACACTTTCATAAACACAACAAGCATCTGCTCTATGAACTAAAGGGAAGGGAGAGGATGCTAAAATAACAGTAAACAGTCCGAAAAATTACTTTTCTTTACAGACTTTGATCCCACCAGAGACAAAGGAAGTGAATACTGTCAGGTAAAGCAGATGGGATTCATTGGTTATGGTGTGTCCTTGGAGCCCTGCAAGTATGTCCACTGATTTCTCTCCAAAGACTTCAATATCACTTTGAATTTCAGGTTCAGGAAAGAATTTCCAGTTTCCATTTCTAAGCAGTTCCTCAAATACCCCACAATCCATTTCTTTCTGATGTCAAACCCATTAAATAACCATGGAAATCCCTGTTTTCAGATCTTATTTTATTCACTAGGACTCCAAACAGCAGAACACTCAGGCACACACATAATTTCAAGCAACTGAGTAATCCCAGCACTTTGGGCTACACTGCTGAAGCGAGTGGGAGTCTTGCCATTGAATTTTATAGGAGCATTATCGGACCGTAAGTGCTTTGCTGGTTCAAGGCCAATACTTTTTCAGACATTAGAGGGAGCCAGATTGGGCCCAATATCTGCATAGCCTCTCCTAGAAAGACCAAAATAAAAACAAATGATACTAAGCAACAGGAATGCACATAGCATAGACGAAAAGACTGCTGAACACAAGACAAGCGGAGGAAGCATTAGTCATTGAAATACCAGTATAAGAGAGAGTGGTGGCAGGTTGTTTAGTTCACAAGATCCTTCACGCCCAGTTTCACAGACGGACAGTTTATCCATCTAGCAAACAAGCATCTGTCTGAATGAGATCCAGAGAGACAAACAAGCCTGCTGCAGAGCCAGGGCTGTACCTTTCTCCAGTGGAAGTGGCTTATGCTGCACTGGTTAGAGAACAGGCTGTGCAAAATACTATGTGCACCAATCATCTTTTTCACACGCCTAATAGCAGCAGTGAGCAGCATAGCCTCCAGCTATCGGCAGAGCAGACAACTAAATGTGCAGCCTCCAGAAGAACAAGCTTCTTTATCCGGTACCTCCAGAGGTGAGAGCAGGAGGGGAAGCCACTGCTGAGTGATGGGCTTCTCTCCTTACACCCACCGCCCTCACATCACTGCCACGGCAACCCAAGCTGCAATACAGAAACATCCGTATCTGCCATTCTGGAGCAGCCCTTCTGGAGAAGCAACAGCCAAGTCCTGAGCCAGACATGCTCTAACACCTCTACAAGAGCATTTCAGGGAAGTCACTGGTTCCTTATTACAGCAGTATTTGGCTTAATATAGCTCTGTTCAAATTGTGTTTGGTGTAACAATACACGTCTCACATTCTTCCCATATTAGGAGTTTTCTAGACCTGTATATCTTTATTTGTACTAGGAGCTTGATATATTCTGTGTACAACACACTGTCCATTTTAATGTGGCATCTACCACATGGATACATACCCATGGCCAGTGATCAAATAGTTTCTCTAAACCAGTTAAATTCTGCAAGAACTCAGTCCCTCAGGTCCAAGACTGTTGACTGGTTTATCTTAAATTAGGAATAAAGGAACTTTTCTCTTTTTTTCCCCTCCTAGGAAGTGTGGGGCTTTTTTCCTTGCTGTGGCTCTAGACAATGCCTCCTCAGGCAAAAACTAGCAGGTATATACTTTGGGTCTGGTTTTGTTACTCTTTAAAGAATAATCCAGCCACATGTGTTGCTACTCTCATTGAAGTCATATGATTATTTTTGTGGGTAAGATATAAGATATATCCTTTTAAAGCTACAAAACGCATACCCTTACTTTTCTGCTGTATTTCCTTTAGTGAGATAATCCATGATGAAAGAACATTTATTTACTCCTCTCATTCAATTCAATCACACAATTAGTCAACTCTTTCAGGCATGTCTATCTTTTTATGAAATAGAAACCAACTACCAAATGCTGTGTTGTTTCAAGCCAATTGAAATCAATGCTCTACAGAGCATACGAACAACTCAGCTCCATGAAAGGCACATAC
This sequence comes from Pitta sordida, assembly GCA_013390025.1. Lineage (NCBI taxonomy): Eukaryota > Metazoa > Chordata > Aves > Passeriformes > Pittidae > Pitta > Pitta sordida. Next base: position 79,947 of record WEKX01018178.1, on the reverse strand, counting down.
CTGGAATTGCTAACCAGCTCTGGATAGGCCAGAGAATGCATTTTAAATGACAATGTCACATGCAGCTTGTGAGTGAGTAATCAGCTATGCCACTGGGATGTCTCTGGAAATAAGTGCTACTGTCTTCCCCAGTAGCACTTCATGACCTTGTGTGTTGATCTCAGTCCATTTTCCAGGACTGTAAATAAGAGCACTTGGAAAAGCTTTTCTGTTCACACATTTGTAGTTACGAGGGAAAACTCCTGAATGGAAGTATGGCATCCGTCAGGCAAGTGCAGCAGGTGGCACAGGACAGACTGCATTAAGCAGATCCTACAACTGGGACTTCAACAGAATTTTATTATGGCAACAACAGAATATATATTTATCAAACAAAATTAAATAGAAAAAAGTAATTTCCAAGCACACTAGTAAGCTGGCAAGTTTCCAGTCAGCAGCTTACTGTTGGCAACCCAAAGAAGTCACTTACTGGGGTCACCAAACTGCTGTGAACCTGAAATTGTTTTTATCATATTATACCCTGTATCATTATATCATATTATTATCATAAGAAAATTTGGGATCCTATATACTCCTGGAAGAACTCTTACTTATTCACAAGAGATAGGCTAGTTAAGCTGAACTTCTTCAGATTATACTGTAAACATGCCATGAATGTTACTTTTTCCCCCTTCTTCAGTTTCACAAGTGGTTATATTTTCTGTTTTCTCTGCTACTCTTTATTTGTGTTATTCTTTGTAATATTTATTATATTATTGTTCAGGGCAATCCATAGTGATTGATTGGGCAGCAAGTAAGATTAAAAAGTGTCTTTTATCAGCTACAGAGTTTTTTTATATTGTCCACGGTGGCGTGGATAGGAAAATGCTGCCAGTGCCACATCTGTGTGTTGATATGAACTAGCTCTAATACTGAAGTCAGAAAAGAAGCCTCAGGGAACATCAGCCACTCCACCACTTTCACATAAGAAAAGAAAACACTGACAAGGAAAATGACATATACAGGATAGCATATGTCCTAAACATGCTGCCAAAATGAGGAAGCACAAAGTCCTCAACACCTGTACTTACCAAAAATACTAATGCAATTATGGTAAAAACCTCAATTCTCCCCTGTTTTCTGGAATCACCTTTAGTAATTTTAGACACATAAAAAGGAAGAAAAAATAGAAGTAGAAATAAGTAAATGGGAGACAGCACAGAAAGCAGTTTCTGCTACTTCTTTCCTGTCTTCTTCATAGATTACATCACCTTCACACCATTCTCGGTATGATCAGCTACAGCTACATGTTGCACTTGCAAGACCAGACACTGTCCATCCCAATTTATCTGGCTGCTCCCACCCCGTATTTGGGAGGACAATGGAAATGCAGGAGACAGGCCCATGTCAAACTGTAATAACCTATTGCTAAATTCTTCACTGAAAGGGTGATGCACCTTTGGAATGAGCTGTCTGGGGAGGTGGTGGAGTCACCATCCCTGGAGGTGTTTAAGAGTAGGTTGGATGAGGCAATTAGTGCCATGGTTTAGATGATGGGTTGGTGTTGGGTTATCAATTGGACTTGATGATCTCAAAGGTCTTTTCCAACCTTGCCAATACTGTGATACTGTCATCCTGTGAATTTTCAAACAAATACCTTTTTACTACACTGATGCTTGCACTTGGGAGCAACTCCCTGCAAGCAACTAAAAAGCTGCTTCACTCTCCTCTTTAAAATTTCTTAAAATTTACTTTTCTAGTGATGTCCACCAAGAGCTGACAACAGCTGACGCTGGGGCTTAGACCCCTCTTCACTCTCCAGATCCAGACAGATTTTCTCTCCTGTACTTTTACACTTTAGAGAGAAGAGCTTACTCTGATGGTCAGTAGAACTTAGAAACTGTGATAGTTTTTCCTTTCACAATGTCCATTTCCCTTCACACAATATTGAAGGGTTTAATTAAACACATTATAGCTTGTCAATGCCTTCTATGATTTCAGAAATCTCTCTGAGTAGAAGAGTCTTTCCCAACTCCAGATTAGGCAGGAGATTTCTCATACAGGAATAAGAGCAATTAGACTAAAAAGCGACAGCTCTGAGATATGCTAACAAGAGTAACAGAAAGTGGGCATACTAAACCTTCAGAGTTTCATATAACAAAAAGGTAATTGGATTTAATATAAGACTAGTTTTCTTTCTTATTGAAAAAAAATTTAGTGGTTTTACCAGTAACTACTAATCCCCTGAAGTTGAAGAAGAGAAGCCTTGCAAGGAGGTGAGATGAGAAATTGCAAAGATAAACCAGAGAAAGTCTATAAATAATGTAAAGGAAGTGGTAAAGAGAAAGTGTTCAAAAGAATATTTACACACTGCAGAAAAAAGGATTTCTTTCCTGTAAACATCTTCCCCTTTACAACAAAAGTCTTACTGGTTAAACTGTTTAAAGGTCTTACTGATTAGAAACCAATTTCAGCCCTGTAATACAGTATGGAAAGATGATGGATATCACAGAAAAATTGCACTGAAGAAAACGCAGAATTTCAAATAGGAGTCTGAACAGAAGTGTTTTTCCTCTGAATTTCTACTCTGATAAGTTTAAAATTCTACCATGCCATGGCATTACTAACACTTCAGAAACGTGGCATTTTATCCCATACTTAGTAACAGGGCAGGAAGGAGGAGTGCCAGTAACAACACTGAAGAGAAGATGTCTTTCCTCAAAACATCTAGTGTTTAGAGTTTCTTCAGGACCTCCAACCAAAGTCACTTACTATACTGAGGTCTTGTTCATCAATGCAATTAGGTTTCTGATCTCTTTCAGAAAGAGAGACTGATAGTCTTTTTTAATCCCCACCAAAGACATGTTTTCCTATGCAGTCTTTTGAGCTGTCAAACCCTGAGCCAGACCTTTCTATAGCAACAAAGCACAGTAGGAGTCATGCCTTCTGGAAGCTTGGAAGGGCAGGAAGAGAGATATGCCAGTGTCTCTCTATTTATACCTTTAAAGCCTATGAGGAGACTGGCGGGGCATGAGGACCATGGCCAACCAGGAATTCCTCACAGAGCTAGTATTGCTAGCTACTCTAAACCTAGATTTCTCTGTCTAAGCTAACTGCTATTCTGTGGAAATTACAATTGGTGTGTTTTGCCAATATTTTGAGACAAATAAACTAAAATATACTGGAAGCTAAGGGATCATGTGTTTCATTAATCAATACAGACCATATGGTATTTTCAATTACTTAGTTAAGCAACACAAAATAATCCAGTATTTCTGAAATTTGAAAAATTCACAGGCTCACAGGTTATTCTGAGTTGGAAGGGACCCTCAGGATCATCTAGTCCAACTCCCCACCAACTAGACCAACTAGACAATGTCACTGAGCTCCTCATCAAGTCTTCTCTTAAACACCTCCAGGGATGGTGACTTCACCACTTCCCTGGNATACAGGCCAGGATGCCATTGGCCTTCTTAGCCACCTGGGCACACTGCTGGCTCATATTGAGTTTTCTGACAATCATTACTCCCAAATCCCTCTCCATTTCACCACTCTCTCACTCATTCCCCAGTCAATAGCGATGCATGGGGTTGTTATGTCCAAAGTGAAGAACCCGGCACTTAGACTTGTTAAATCTCATACTCTTGGAGTCTGCCCATTTCTCTAGCCTGTCAAGGTCCCTCTGAAGGGCCCTCCTACCCTCTGGCAGTTCCACATTTGCCCCCAGCTTGGTATCATCTGCAAACTTGCTGATGATGAACTCAATTCCCTCGTCCATGTAATTTCCATTTATCTTTTTTAATCCAGCCTAGAACATACAAACTTAATTTTGCAGTGCCCCATTTCTGGGAGTTTGACTCCAAGATCTGCCCCAACAGCTTTGCAGCATCTCAGAACCATTGTATGTCCACACCTCAAAACAGTCTGGGGTCTGCACCCACATCCTCAGTATAGTCTGCCCCCTGAAAAGAGGGAGGGCAGTGAAAGGCTAAGCCAAAGACGGTTTTATGTCTTTATATTGATAAATTTCAAAGGACTTTGAATCAAACCTTCACCTGAAGAATATTTTTTATCATTTATTACTAAATTACATTCTTCTTTTGTGTATTTTTCAGATATTCTCTGGCAAGGACTCTGTATCACTGATCTGTTGATTCATGAAGTTCATTTTAGCTTCAATTTTTTCTACCTGTGGTTGAGTGTGTGGAGGTTTATCCAGGAGCATTAGTAGTATTCTTTCCGAAAAGGATCTAAAAAGGCTGCAAATGGATTAGTATTGACTGATGAGCAGCCATTATCCTCATGAATAGGAGAGAAACAGCTCTTGAAGTTTGGTCCTAACCATCATTCAGTTTCATGATCCGTTTTTAACAAGTCCAGAATTACTTGCTATAAATGCAAGAGTAATAACCCAGCAGTAGACAGATGGAGGCATGATCTACTCCCTATGAGAGGTCTCATTCCAGACCATAATTGTTAGCAGAAATAACAAATAAGATGCTATTTATTACACAATGTCGCATTTTGTCAACCTAAAGCTTTTTTCTTACCTTTTAGGTTTTTTCCTGCTTCTTCTTAATTAGTACCTGGGCTTTACCATCTGCTGAAGACAGATATGATAGCATGCACCAGATTATCCTCACAAGTATCTAATACAGCTAACTACTTCATGTCAGAATTGCCTAAAATGTTTTTCTCTAAAGGAAATGATAAATCACAGCTCTCATTTTTCAGTATACGTTCCAAAGCAATGGTTTCCAAACTGTTTTGGACCTTGCCCCACTGTTAACTCTCAGCATTACTTACACACCATCAATTGCCATTACTGTCAAACATTTAGCTGAACTCCTAGGGAAGTGTGGCTGTGTGTGCCAGCTATCAGCCATGTCTTTCCAGGCCACCACTGGGGACAATCTCCTGCAAACCTGCTAAGAAAGAGGTTTATATGCCCAGGCCAAAGTACAGTCAGAACTATGACTCCCCTCGCCACTTAAATGGGAGATCAGAGACACAAGGAAATTTCTGTCTTAAATCACAGATGACAACAAGGAATAAATGACAGCCCAGTGTTCAGAGGAGCTCAGCAATCCTCCTCTCTTTGTGTGCTGAAAGCTTAATAAAAAAAAATATTTCATTTCTGCAGAGCACAGTACAGGATCATAGAATCATAAAATCTTTAAGGTTGGAAAAGACTAACCATTAACCTGACAGTGCCAGGTCCATCACTAAACCATGTCCCTGAATATCCCATCCAGATATTTTTTTAACACTTCCAGGGATGGCAATTCCACCACTTCCCTCAACAGCCTGTTTCAATGTCTGGCCACCCTTTCAGTGAAAAAAAATGTCCTAACATCCAATCTAAACTTCATCCAATACAACTTGAGGCCGTTTCCTCTTGTCCCATCCCTTGTTAGCTGGGAAAAGAGACCAATTCCCACATTTCTACAACCTGCTTGCAAGCAGTTGTATAAAGCAATAAGGTCTCCTTTTTTTCAAGCTGAAAAACCCCAGCTACCCTCAGTCACTCCTCATCAGACTTGTGCTCACTACCATTCACCAGCTCTGCTGCTCCACGTTGGACATGCTCCAGCACCTCAATGTCTCTCTTGAAGTGAGGGGTCCAAAACTTAACACCGGATTCAAGGTATCACCTCGCTAGTCACTAGTCCCCAGTACAGGGGCACCGTCCTTGCCCTGGGGCTGTTGGCCACACTATTGCTGACACAAGCCAGGACACTGGTGGTGTTCTTGGCCCCCTGGGCACACTGCTGGCTCATGTTCAGCCACTGTTGACAAGCACCTCCAGGGTCCTTTTCCAATGAGCTGTTTTCCAGTTTTTTCTAAGTCTTTACAGGTTCACAGATTCCTCCGAGTTGGAACGGACCCAGAGGATCATCTAGTCCAACTCCCAAACAGCCTCCCACCAACTAGACCATGTCACTAAGCTCCTCATCGAGTCTCCTCTTAAAGACCTCTAGGGATGGTGACTCCACCACCTCCCTGGACAGACCATTCCACTGAGAGGTCACTCTTTCTGTGAAAAACCTCTTCCTAACATTCAGTCCAAACCTCCCCTGGCGGAGCTTAAGGCCATGTCCTCTTGTTCTGGTGTCGTCAGCCTGAGAGAAGCGATTCACACCCACCTGACTGCAACCTCCCCTCAGGTAGTTGTAAACAGCAATTAGGTCGCCTCTGAGCCTCCTCTTCTCCAGGCTGAACAACCCCAGTTCCCGTAGCCGCTCCCCATAGGGCTTGTTCTCCAGTCCTTTCACCATCCTTGTCGCCCTTCTCTGGACCCTCTCAAGCAGTTCAACATCCTTCTTAAACTGGGGAGACCAGAACTGCACACAGCCCTCAAGATGTGGTCTGACCAGCGCCGAGTACAGGGGAAG
>WEKX01018178.1:54109-70054 GCA_013390025.1 Pitta sordida | reverse complement strand
GGTTATGCCTAAGAGTCTTTTTAATCATGTTCCCTAACAGTGTTATTTCCGCTACCCCTAATTATTTTAATCAGGCTCATTATCATACTCTTTAGATTTGAAGGAGCGGTAATTCTCAGTGATCTCTGAGTTACAGTGCCATGAAGACTAAATACGTAGCTATTAATACTAATCCAAACAAGCCCTAGAAACCAGTCAAACTGAGGTTAAAACCACAGTAAATAGACAAATTATCAGAAACCTTGAAATTAAATGGTCATTTTGGTTACAATGTCAAACTGAGAGGACAGGAAATAAATCCTTAAACAGGAAGTTAAAAGAGGTAGTTATGTAGGTAGCTACAAATCATATGAACAAGTTTTTGCCTGCAGCAATAAAATGAAATTTCAATTGGGTATACATTTTAGTGCTGAAGCAAATTACTGTTTATGTCTAGATCACAATCTCTAGGCCAGCAAAAGCAAATACATTTCTGTTATATGAAGACTAATATGCCTCCCCACAGAAATTACAGACTTCAATAGGGCAGTCTTCGTTGGAAATGTCTAACAGTTTTCTCTCCCAGAGGTACATCTGTGGATGGATGGATGCATGGATGGATGGGGATGGATAGATAGATAGATAAATACATAGATAGATAGATAGATAGATAGATAGATAGATAGATAGATAGATAGATCTGACAGCTTCATTTTCCTGGAACTCATCACAAAATTATTTCAATCTGAGATTTAGTGTATAGAAATACAAGATGTAAGACTAACCTTGGTCGCCATGTAAGGTTTTTGCAGGAGTTCATAGGCACAGGACACCAGCAAGCCAATTAGCTTTATTTGCCTTTCCAAAACAATTTGCTGTGCTGAATATCAGGTCTTCAGCCCATCCTTTGGACCTCAGCTGTCCTCCCCACCATATCCCTTCTGGAGGCCCCAGGCAGTGTGAAGTACACTTTAGATTTGGACGAGAAGTGTGCAGCCCAGGTAGTTTTGTATAAACTGTTGAGCTAGAGGCTTCCTTAACATAGTACATGTGATTGAAATAAACATAATCAAAGCAATAGAAAAGATTATATAAGGCCATCTCTGAACTCCCCCTTCTGGAACAGGTGATCAGAGCATACTTCTGGTATTACCAACACTTCATAGAATTTCTAAAAAGCCATAAAGAGCGAGTAATGTCTCTGAATGTGAGTGAAACACAGAGATACAGCAGCAAGAATGGATCAGGACAAGTCTGGCTCCTTGTAATCTGGGCAATTTGTAACATTCCCTGCTCCCAAGTTCTCATGAAGGTTTAAAAGAAGTTCTCATTCACAGCACATTACTGTTTCTCTTCCATGGAAGTGTTGTAGAAAACGAACCATAATCATCAGAACACATTATATATGAAGGTGTACAAAAACTCTTCATATTTAACCTCACATTTCATTCTTTTTCTTACTTCCTAACCTATCTGAAAAATATATCCCAGAAAAAAACTAAATAGCCAGGAAGAAAGATGAGAAAGGAGCCAGGGAAGTTTTCTGTGATATCTTGCTGGAGCTGTACAGAATCATATAATGGTTTAGGTTTTAAGAGATATTTGAAAATCATCTAGTCCAACCCCTCTGCTGTGAGCACAGAATCAGAGAATATTCTGAGTTGGAATGGACCCACATGGATCATCGAGTCCAACTCCTAAGTGAAAGTCCATACAGAGATCAAACCCACAACTCTGGTGCTAATCTCAGGGTCATGTCATCATCTCTTTTTTTTAATATAATAACCTAACTCCCCATCCCATCATCCCATTATCTAGACCATGTCAATGTCAATTCCTCATGCAGTCTTTTCTTAAACACCTCCAGGGATGGTGACTCCACCTCCCTNAGGACACAGTCTTAAACTGTGTCGGGAGGTTTAGACTAGACCTTAGAAGGAACTTCTTCACAGAGAGGGTGATCTCTCACTGGAATGGGCTGCCCAAGGAGGTGGTGGAGTCACTGTCCCTAGAGGTGTTTAAAAAAAGGTTGGATGATGTACTTGGTGGCATGACCTAGATATTAGGGTAGTGTGCTATAGGTAGGATGGTGTGTTGGTAGCAGGATGGCAACAGGTTAGGTAACAGGTTAGGCTAGGTTAGGTAATAGGTGATAGGTTGGACCTGATGACCTCTATGGTCTTTTCCAACCTTACTAATTCTGTGATTCTGTGATTTACACCCACCCAACTGCAACCTTAGGTAATTGTAAATAGCTATTAGGTCACCTCTGAGCCTCCTCTTCTCCAGACTGAACAACCTTCTACTAAACCCAGTTGCTCAAAACCTGTCCTTAAACACTTGCAGGGATGAGGCATCCACAGCTTCTCTGAGCAACCTGTGCCTGTGCCTCACCACCCTTAATATAAAAAAAATTCTTCCATATGTCCAATCTAAATCTACCTTCTTCCAATTTAAAACTGTCAGACATTGTGCTGATAATACAGGCCCTGGAAAAAAGTCTCTGTCTTTCTTGTAAGACCCCTGTGCTGACCGAGCAGCCACTCCAGTTTCACCCTTGTCTATACAGCCCTTAGATTATTTTGAGGAAATTGTTATTCCCCTTCTAGCTACAACTATTCTCCTGCGTAGATATGACCCACGTATATCCTGTCTCACTCACACACCACCCCAAAAGTCATCCAAGCGGTGATTCATATCCTTTCCCATGGGATACTTTAAAAATTCCTGGTCATGTTTGCCATAGAAAGACTGTTTGCCTTCGGGGCATGAAAAAAGGTCTGCTGCCCTATGTGTTTCTAAATGGTAACTCTGCCTGACTTTCAGAAATAATAGCATTTGTGGAAGAGCTTTTAATGACATTCACTTCATTAGGGTTGCTTCATAAGAAAAATAGTTTGGCAAAAATAAGTATCAAGTGAAAAACAGATGCTAAAATTGGTTGGCCAGTTCCTCAACCACCTATTTGTCCACTAAAAGGCGAGCACAACTGCTGTGATCAGCCACCTGCCTTGTACCACTGGGTTTCTGTATCAATCCCATACAGTAAACTGCATCAGTATTTTCTGTCACTGGTCAAATCCAACTGCAAATTTATCTTTCTCAAGGCAAAAGAGTGTTCTGAAAATTAGCCATGTATCAAAATCACTGGTGACTGAGACCTCTTTCTCCAGCTTGTTGTAAAGTTGCAAGTTTTGAAGATTTCAGCAAGCTTCACTCATTTTAAATGAGCCACTCTCCACATACACACTTCAGTGGGCCTCTATAATTCTCAGAGGGATTTTTGAAGAGGCCTAGAATTTCATTACTGTCTGCAGATTATTTCATGAAAGTGAAATCACTCTTAAAAGTAAGTACAGCTGTTAGTGTCCTTTTTTCCCCAGCTCTTGCTCCATTCAGTAGAGCTTTACATACAGCAGGAAGTGATTCAGAAAATAATGATTTTCTGTGGTAACTGTATCTGGAAAAGCATCAATGAAATTACACCACATCAATCAATGCTCACTTACAACCTCCCCAAAGCACATGCAGGCAGAGGCAAAGCACTCTGCTCTGGAGGAGTTCCTGGTATAGGACTTCACAGGAAGGATGTGGCATTGATGTCACAGTGTGAAGCCATCTACTCTGTCCAGGTTTAGTTTTACCTTCTTCGTCTTTCGAGGGAGAGGAGAAAATGCCCAGCTGACATGTTGGTACATGCAGGAAGGATTCTTTGATGCAGCTTTGTAGCATAAGAAACACCTCTTTATATACATTCTTCTGAATAAATTAAATAAAATGCTATGCAAATACATCCTACACTACCACAGATATAACCACAATACATGAAACTTACCATTGGAAGATACAATTTTAGGTCTTGTTCTCAGCATATATTAGAACACACTGTTCTGTATATTTTTATAATTTTCTTGATTCACAGATGAGTGACAAACTTCAGAAACTTTATTTTTAGTGGAAAGAGAAGCAGAAAGAAAATTTCACAATGATCTGTTGAAGTCAAAAAGACTTTCAAGACTTTTTCAATAATTATCAAATAATGACATCTGCTGTATGTCCAGTTAGTAGTTTAGGGACAAAACTGTAGTTGCCACTGACTGCCACTGATGCCAGGAGAAGATCTTGCAGTTCTTTACGGTTAGATATAAAGAAGGAGTGGATGCAGGCTCTGGCTGTTTTTTGTATTCACCAAGTCCTAAGAACTGACAGAACTGCCAGCAGCCAGAGCAGATGAGGTAATAAAATCTTGAGTAAAAACCTTATAAAATCTTCTTGATGCCCAGACTGGTGATACTGTGAGAAAATTACTTATTCAGCTCATACAGGTCTTATCTCTCTCTTTGCTTCTCAACTTGACTGCAATCTTAAGGAATTTATTTATGTCATTGCAGATTTTAGTGGAGTTGTCTTTTTTCCTCACAGCTCATCTTTTTCTATTTGCCTTGTTCATTATCTACTGTCTTCTCTTTTTCTTCCCAATCTGGCTGATGTGGTTATTACTTGAAAACTTCTTCCTTCCGTAACAGGAATTTGAACAACTGTCCACATTATTTACTTTGGGAATTCCAGTAGCCCAAAAATAAAAGGATCAAATTCTGATACTGACTAAGCTTATGTAAGCCAGGAATAACTCCACTGATTAGAGGAGAATTTGCCCGGATTTACGTTGGTATGAGTAAGATAAAAATCTGGCCAAGTTTCTAATTCTTCAGTCACTTTGGACTTCACCAATCAAGCAACCCTGGATGCTACTAGTTTGACTAAAACTGGAGACAGGGTTTTAAAAAAAAATTCACGCTTCATGGTCTTTTCCAGCAATGGAACATCAGTTGTCTGTCCCAGAAAACTTCTGTTGACTGAAGTTTAAACCTCCAGCCTAAATTCCAATTCATAATTTAAAGCTGCTACTAAAGTGTTGTTAGAACGTTTTAACAAGTTTTAAATGCATGAGAAACTTCAACATCAGCAAACGTCTACTTTTTTGTGCTCCATATCTCATCTGTAAACTAACACAGGTGTAAGTTATTGCAGCATCCTCCTCTTTGAGGACTACTTACATACACTAGTGGGATATAAAGTTGCTTTACTGTAAATAAGAATTGCAGGCTTCATGTTTAGCATTTCTTTTGCTGTTTATTGTCAGCAATTCCCTGCAGCACATTCATTTCATCTTGTGGATAAGATGCATGCGGCTGTTGCTTAGCTTCTGATATTGAGCCTTTTGTCCTCTGTTGACTCTGTCTGTCATGATACTCTGGCAGTGGCACCAGGGTATGCACCAGCCTTGCCTTGAGGTTCATCATCGCATACAATTTCCCTCAGGGCAGCAGCAATTTTCCTGAAGTGCTGGCCACAAACATCAGGGGCTTTTACAGTATGGGTCACCATCTGGAGCAGACTCAGTAACACCGCACAGATGCCACTGAAGCCACTGGAGCACCAGCAAACTTTAGGTCAGTAAAGTTGGAGTAGCAGTTCCTTCATCCCACTGCATTATGTAAAGCATGGTGGCTGCCCATTATTGTTGCACTGGGCAATAGTCCCTGTAAGAAAACTATTTTTCTCCCTACTGGTTTATCCAAAGCACTTTGAAATCAGGGAAACCAGTGACACCCTGTAATTTTTATTTTAGCTGACTAGCACAGCCATTCTCAGAGTTTAAATCAAGAAACTTACTGTAGCTGAAACTATCTAAACCCAGATCCATCAACAGGGTAATATCATTTTTAGCTTGCTGCCTGAGGGCACATAACTGACATTTTGTCTATATAAAGTATTGGCGTTCCTCATATGTCAGAGTTTAAACTACAGAAAGAATCTTCTGGCAGATTATAACAGAAGCTCCCAGAGGCAGCTGAAACAGTCTATTATCTGTGCATGCCTGTGTTGACTAAAAGTTACACATGGGCTGCACTCCACTGTCCAGCAAGCAATGCACAATGCCAGCCTTATCCCTGCAGCATTTCAGAACAGGAGCTCCCGACAGCATCCAGGCCACTTTCCCACATCCATCCTGGGAAGAGTTGCCCTCTGCCAAACTCAGCAGAAGCTGCACAGGGAGCATGGTGTATCCCTTAGCAGAGCTCTGGAAGTTCACCACATTGCTCCAGCCACTCAACAAAAGCAACAAAAATTGTATAGAGATGGGAGAATACCATGAGAGGTCGCCTAGGAAATTATTTTAAATGGTTAGAGACTAGCAAAGGGCAGAAGGTCCATGAAGAAACTTCAACTAAAAGTATCAAGAACTATGCTCCTAACATCTTACAATTTAAGCTTTTTTCACCCGAAGATGTCCCAAGGCCTAGAAGTCGATTTTTTCATTTTTACTGGTTTCTTAAGGCGACTTGAACGAGCTATTTGATGCTCATTTCTCAAATTCTCACTTTCTTACTTGTAAAGCTACAATGTAAATAATAAAAGCTACCAGAAAGAGCAGTGTTTATCCTTGCGCTAGTTTTAATAGAAAGAGCTTGAACTTCTGCTTGCACCAGTAAGTTCTGTGATTTTAATAACAAGCAAGCTTGTCAATGTAGTGGTTTATTTTGGCTCTTCCACTTAAAATCTCACCGCATGAAAAGGAGCAGAAAGTGCCTGCTTAATTAGGCCCTTCTCCCCAAATCAAAATGGCAACATTTTAGAATAAATGGATTTGCATTACTAAGACAAGAGTTCATATTAAGGGTTTTGTGCACAGTGTTGGAAGTCATATTGAAGTCCCTGTTACAGATCTTCTGGCATTAAAACTAACAAAAAAACCAAAAACATTCTTACAGTTATTTAATTTAGACACATAATTTTATTTGTATTTTCAGTGAGGTTTGTTGTCAAGGAAGGTTTGCCACCACTTGGTTCATTCATCTGTCCCTGGCTCATGTTCACAGTCAACTACTGCATGTAAAGCAGTTAAGCATGTGGCAAACATGTTACATATTCAGTGGGAGAAAAATAACATTTATGGTTGTGTTTTGCTCCATTTTTGTAACATTCACCAGATCCATGCTTCTTACAGGATATCTTGTTTCTGGTTTTATGCAAAGTTTGCACTGAGAAATTTCTGTTTTACCTACTGGCTTTCCATAATCTGGTCAAATACCACAGAATTGCGTGATGACTTTTTCTGTAAGTGTATGTCCTCATATGCAGTAATACACTTAGTCAAGATAGACAGCATTTTTCCTATTGTTCAAAGCTATGATTCTGTTTTCTGCCTGCTCCAGTATCACATAGCAGTTGCCCTTCCTCCACAAACATTAAGTTCATTTTGAGGGTAGGCTCAAGTGGTTGACCTATAACAAAGTAAACACATGTGGCTCAATCAGATGAGCTCAACGCATGCTTGTGTGAGGTTGCTTGACAGTCTGGGGTCTGTGAAACAAAATGTGTAGCTGCAGCAGTGAAGGCTGCTCCAGAGAGGAATAGTTTACACGAAGGCAAAGCAGAATTTAGACTAATATCTTCTGTTACAGTGATGTTGCAACCTTGGCTGAGATCACTCACCTCGTCGAACTTCATTTCACAGCCTCCAGGGGGTAGTGAAAACCACACTGTCTGTCTCACCAGAGCACTCCTCCCCTGCCCGTATTTCTCTTCAGGAGCTATCCTGGGCAGTTTTCTGGTCTAGCCAGGCTCTAAACAACACCAAGGCTGGAAACCTCAGAGGAGGAAGAAATAAAAGTTCTAGTGGCTGTCCACAGTATCACCCTCTAGTCCTGCAGTGATAGGGAAGACTTTTCTCAGGGTCTAGTAGAAAGCAACCAAGTGTAGTTTTACTTTTCCTCCAAACTCATTGACTTAGAAGAAAACCCATCCACAAATACCAAAAACTGTAGTAGAAGGGATCCACGAGCCCTAGCAACATTTTGGTAACTAGGCTGTAAGTTTTCTGCTCAGTCCAGCTCTAGTGTGCTCCAGTCACACCTCACATTGATCCCAGCTATAATGTCCAAGTATCCCTTCACTCCTCCTCACTGCAAACCCCTTCCCCCCTTCCAGAAAAGCTACTCCTAGTCTGACTTTCCCAGTGCCAAGGGGACTGAAACAGAATGACCATGGTATTTGCAGCCATGGCGTGGTTCTCTCCACCCGCTTGTTTTCTCTCCTGTTTTTTCCTACTCCTATCCACCTGCAGCATTCATGCCATACTTTAAAATTCAGCAGTTAGCATTCATATTTTTCAGTGCTTTTAATATATGACAGTAAAAAAGTATCTTTCTCTTCTATATATAGGAGTAGTTCAAATACACAAACTTCAAATTGCACCAGAACTTAATTAATGTGGGCGATAAAGCCATATTTTTCTTCAGCCATTAAAGTTTGCAGACAAGAAGGGAGAAGGGGAGAAGAAATGGATTTCTATCACTGTCCGAAAATAGCTTGTTACTAAGATACTGCTTTCCCTTGCACCTGTTGAAAGATACTGAAAACCAACGAAAAGGATGAGGACTGGAAGAAGTACTGGAAGTTATTGAAAACCAATAAAAAGGAGGGAGATGGGGAAAGTAATAAGCAGTTGCGAACACTGTTAAATCTCCGAGGACCCCAGTTAATGGGAAAGGAGAGAGACTGCCCCAGCAGAGAGAGGGTATGAAAGTGTTGCCATTTTGTAGTTCGGGGTCTGTCTCTCTTGTGGAGACACACTCAGTTCAGCTAATATGTATTTCTAATAAATTTTTTTGTTTCAATGACTTTGTCCCCTCTTAATTTCATTAAAAAGTGAGCTTTATTCCTCACATTAAGAGCCAGGTTTTCAGGCACCATCTCCCCCTGCCATAGGGAGGAAACCAAGCATGCAAGTCACTGCATGCACAGGCAACATGGTGTCCAAGCACCCCAACCATAACCTGCAGACAAGGATTTACTTCAAGTAGTTGCAAATGAAGGTGTAAGTTATTCGCTTTAAGACTAACTCCACTTTTCTAGCAGGAAAACTTGATGTGAACCAAGGGCTAATGACCACAGACAAAATCAAGAACTCCAGCTTCCCTTGCATACTTTCCAGGGCGAGCATTCAAGACGTGACTAGTGACTCCTAACAGGCAAAGTGTTCTCTCTTAAAACACACAAAAATATTGTTATGTTAAATACATACAAGTAGACATTTTCTCTAGTTAATCTTATTCCTCTGTCTTCATATAGTAAGAGCAGCCTGGCCCACAATGAGGATGTCAGCGTTCATCCTGCATAGGAAACAGAGGATCCTGCCTCCCACAGTAGTGGGGCATGGCAACCTCTCTCATGGCCTCCAGGTGATGTTTATTCCTGCTGTCAATGGCAACAGTGGCATGCAGACTGTGAGAAACACAGATGAAAACTGTCAAGCAAAGGATATTTAATAATGGTATGCTGGGTGCCTCATCCACAGACTGATGAAAGGACCCCAAGCAGCAAATCCCCAGAGCTTGTATGTATATCCCTTTTAGTTTAGATTTTCCATCTTAACCCACCCCAGTGTCTACCCCCTCCCCTTCTCTGGTAAGCGATCTATACTCCCCCCAGTCCTCCCCTCTTCTCCCTCCCATCGCTACACACTTTTCCATACCACTCACAGTTTGCTTGTAACAAACTTTTGCCATTTTTATCACACAGATGGTGTTAACAAAACTGTTTTGACTTACGTGTATTGCAGAAGGAGTAAACAACCTCACTCGATTGGGACCTATACCCCTCAACAAAATCCATCCTGCATCTCCTATTGCATTACCAGGCTCCCATCCGCACTCCTGGGTATTTTTGGGGGTGTGAGGCAAAAGTGTGTGTATTCTGGAACTTAAGTGCAGAACATTCAGCAATTCACATTGTCACTGGAAATGCAATTGTTGAATTTCTAACATCTTGGAATCAATTGAGAGTTAAAGGTCAGTTTGCATCAGGTTTTCTATTTAATGAGCAAAACTTAAGTACTCAAAAATATGTCTCATCCAAATGAATGTTCTCAGTCCAGTAGTTTATTTCAGATTAGTGGTGCTTTGAAAGCCTGTAAGAATGATAGTTACTGCCCCATCATCAAGAACACTACAACCAAGTGCCACCCTGAGAGGTTGTCAGGATTTTATCATCCACACAAAAGCCACACATTCTTTTAAAGGAATCGTTCTTAAAAATAGAAAAGTTATTTTAATCAAACTGCTGGACAGCATTATCTTGTCACCTGTGCCCAGCAACAGAACACTTTTTTCCTTTAATAGAGATTTTTCTAAAAACATCCTGATCATAAATGACCTTTGATTTTTAAGCAATACAATGGAACAATTTAGTCTTGTTTCTCTTCAGATCAGGGGAAAACTTGCCATCCCTTCCACCGCAGAGCACCTCAGCCTGTGACATGCACAGGCTCTACCCTGCAAACCCACTTCACCCCTTGTTAGAGTTCATGGACAAGGAGGGGCTCTCAGGCCCTCTGATGATCAGGGCCAAGAGATGCTTTCCAAATGATCCACAATGGAACAGTTCGGTATGCAGCAGCCAGCTGACAGGTAAGAGTCCTGTGGGAAAGAAGCTTTCAATTCTGATTTCCAGAGTGAAAGGGCAACAGTATCTCTGGCATCTTTGGGCTTGGACTTTCAGGGATGAAGTAGCAGCTGCCTAGTCTGCATAAATTTATGAATGGGTTGAGACATGCAGGCTACTATCTGCTGGCCCTTTGGAGAATGAAAGATCTCACAGAATGAGCTGAGGTTCAAATCTGAAGAGTGTCACAGAGTCTGTGGAATGTAAATTACCTCAAAGGATATACTGAAACTGGATGTAAGTAAAGTAGTATTCACTCACAGCTGGTGGAGACCTAGAAGCATGTGCAAGATAAATCATGGGATTTTTTTCATGTGCTATAAACCAGCATGAGAGGCATCACAGTTAAAAGTGTCTATAAACAAACTGTTGTCAAGAAAAGGTGCACTGGAAAAATAAACAGCTTTTTCATAACTCATATCAGTTTCAATAAAATCTCCACTAAGAAATCAAAACACACTTTTTTGTCATTAACTAAAAGAACTCTTTTATTTTTGCTTAGGATTTTATTTCACTTACTTTGATATTTACGCTTTAGTGTGATGATTTTGTAGAAAAACTACTACATAAATCTCTGTATGCAATAGCTAAGAGACACAATGCCTACTTAACTTGTAAAACTTACTTGATACTGAATAAAATTTAAAGACACCTAATCAAAGAATTTACTATTAAACTATAAGGAAAGAACTTCAGCCAGCTCAATTCATTAAAACATCTCCAGATAAGACAAATACACAGTCAAGTATTTCAAATGGAAGAGTTACAGGTCCAGGAGACACAGTGCTGATATTTGCAAAACATTAAAGTCAGAGTTCATCCTAGGAAAAATCAATGACTCAAACATTAATTCTTCCTCCTGTAACTGTGTTTCTACAGTAAGGTTCCTTAGCAAACAACACCAAAGACACAAGAGAGAGGAAAAAGAGCACAGATTTCCAGGCAATTGCTGGGAATACAGTTATACCTCCTCCATCGCGAGGAAAGGGACAGGCCAAAGGCATCGCAAAACATTATTCTCGCAAAGAACTGCAGGTCGTTAATATGCATGCAGGCCACGCCCATTGCTCCACCCCCCAGAACTCCACTGGGCTTCGGACGCTTCTCCCTTTGGACTCGCTGAGCACGGGGAAGCAAAGGGAACAGTTTCTGAGCCCCCTCTGACTCAGGAGACCCCCCCCTCCCCGAGAATCTGTTGGCTTTTCTGGGCTGCTGTGGCCGTGCTCCAACAACCCAAATCCCGCGCTGTGGCTCCCCCACCCCAACCCCGATGCGCGTGCCCACGGCGTCCCGGCATGGCATCTCGCGCCACCGGGGCTGCTGCGGGGCGGGGGCTGCCGCGGGGCTGGGGATGCTGTGGGGCAGAGACTGCTGTGGGGCTGCAGCTGCTGGCTCGTTGGGGCTCCCGCGGGGCTCTAAACGCCCGGCTGAGCTGGAGAAACTGTGCCCCGTCCCAGCGTGCTCTCCCCAGGGGGCGGGCCCATCCCACCTCACAGGGAGAGCCAGCACCGCCCCTTGGCAAAGCAGAGGCACAGCACAGGCGTGCTCTGGGGAACCTCGCAGACCCTGGAAGTCGGACTGCGAAAAAATTGCTTCGCAAATGGGCGAGGTCGTGAAGGGACCTCGTACAGGGAGGATTCACTGTATAATCAAGGGTGAACTCTCAGATAATCTAATCCCTGATACAGCATCGAGAAAGAATAAGAATTTTGAAACAAAGCAGTGACAAAAAGGCTTATGAATAACATATAACACCACACCAAAACACAAAATTATCCTGGGTAAAGCATATACATAAAAAAACATATATAAAAGCAGAAGTCCAGAAGACAGTCAAGAGCCTGAAGAGTGACTCCAAAGGAGAACCTGAAAACTATTGGGGGATGAAGAGTGCCAGGTGAGTAAGGATCACCAGCCAAAAAGCTGCAAGTCTTTCCACATCTAGGGGAGCAAATAAATGACTCACACAAGATGGGGGAAGTCCTGGACTACAGAGAAATAAATCTCCTCTAAAACCTCTCCCAGGTTGCTTGGGCTGTCAGTCTAAACTGAGTCATTAGAGACCCCAATTTTCCACATTTCAGGGTCTTCATTACAGAGTTATTCTCCACGCAGAAGTCCAGGATTAGGTGTCTTCTCATGCAAAATTCCAGGAATACAGCTGCTTACCATGTCTTACAGTAGGATTTAATATTATCTTTAATGACCACAGATGACAGTAAAAACTTGCCTAGTAGCCAAACTTTTAGATAATATCCAGAAACTAATCAGCCATTTCAGACAGATATTCGCTGTCACTCTCCCTCTTCACAGATTGCAAGTGACACAAAAACTCTTGCATGGATTATACTGAAGATTGCTATCATTCAGTGTGCCAATTTAACTCCAAATCTTGTAGGAAAACTGATATAGCTCTGATGAAGCCACGGGGCTGAACTACCATGTGTTTCTCATTTCCTAGTCAGCACATGCTGCACTAGATACACAGAGAGCAGACAGAAAAATGCAGTTTGTTTCAGCTTTGGTGGGTGTAGAGCCAGTTATTGGGAGGGCAGCTGTTGAAAGCTGAAGGCACTTCACTTCCCTCTGCTCGTCAGACAGGTGATGACATCTCAGGAACATTACGTGAGAGATTGCACACCCATAACATCACTGTTAATGTCTTCTGAAGCACCACCAGCTTAGCAATAATTCATAAAATATGGTGATTCTTAAATATCTTCTGCTGCACTCAGTGCCTATACCCTTGCATTTTCCCATGCATCTGTGCTGCCTTTGCTCTGGTGTCAAGATCTGTATTTCTCCTTAGGCTACATCATCTTCTGTGAGAAGATGCCTGGAAATGACTGCCAAGAAAACCTGGGAAAACTGAGACCAGAAGTACAGCTAAGCCCCCTCTGGCCCCTGTGCTCTGGAGACTTATGAAGGAAGGAATATCTATCTATATGTTGCATGTGCAGTTTATGCATACAGCAAGGACTGGACAAGAGGAGCATTCATATCATAGCACTGCTCAGTGGAGGAGGAAACTTAGGTGAGAAATACCTTAGAAATTAGGTGGGCAGGTCACCCCAACAGTGCCAGCTTTGGGGAGGGAAGTAAGGGCTTTCAGGACCACAGGGCATCAAGAATCAAGTGTGTGTGTTTCCACATGGATTTAAGTGTTTATAGCAGCAGCTCAGAACACAGAACAAATGCTGTATGTGAAAAGTAAACCTCAGAGGACTCCAAAAATCAGAAAACAGGTCCTCTTTCCCTTGCTCTCATCCTATAGGCCTGTTCTCATCTGAGCTTGTTTTGCAGAGAACCCTCTTTCATGGGACTGGTCACCTCTGGTCTCCTCTGACACCGGTGATGAGACACAAGAACTCCTGCTCATCTCCTAGGTAGGCTGAACTGCCCTCTGGAGAGGCTGTACCTTCCATGAACTACCAAAAAAGTATGTGGCAAATTTGCTTCTCACTTCAGCACCCAAACTGCCTGACAAAAATTAGGTGAAGAAGGACTAACCTGCTTTACCTCTCCTAAAATCTTTCACTGTGATTTTCCTAAAATAAAGCAACTTCAAAGTGGCAAAGATGATTCAAAAGCATCAAGGGTCTGTGTGTATTTACCCTAATTCCATTTCCCTGGTCCCTTTCTCCCCTGCAAAATAACAGAGAGAAAATTCATTACAGTCTGTAGCCACCTTGGTACAAAGTAGGGAATGTGACAAGGGGTGTTGGAATTAGAATAAAGAAAACAGATGAAATTACGTGTTCAGAGGACCCAGTACCAAATAGTTCTTTTAGTTTGGAGTTTTGTTTATTTGTTTTGTGGGAGCAAGTCCGTGATGTGGGTTAGGTTTTTCTTTTGTGGAGAGAGGGGTGGTTTTTGGCGAGGGGGGATTGTTTATGACTTTTGTTTAAATCAGCACTTTGTCTTACATTGCCAGCAGAGAGGTAAGTGCTGGAACTGTGAGCAGAGAGGACTGGTGCCTGGTACCTGTACCCCCATGATACAAGGAGCAGGTGACCCCCCGTAACGCACCTGCTGGCTGCCAGCACCCAGGCACAAGCCCTTCATATCTCTGAGAGCATCACTGAGGACTAAAGATTGAGTAGCAGCAGAGGAGGAGATAGCATGTTTTAGATACAGAAAAAAACCCATGAAAGGAGGGGTGAGAAGCAATAGAAGGGCCACAAATAAATAGTGTGTGGGAGGTGCTGCTTGCAGGACCTGGAGGAAAGCAGGGAAGGTTGCAGGACGGAAATGTGAGAGCTGCTGTGGCCATCCTGAAACACCCAAATGAGGAGCATCAAAGGAGCAAAACATGACTGAAATTTTGACAGAGACTGGGGTCAGAACGAGGCTTGTGTCCTGGGTTGTCAAAAAAGTGAAGACTCCTTCATTTCAGGAACAGGTAATTTGGTATCTTGGGATTGCCTCCAAATTAAGGAACCTGTTGATATTTTGAGATAAACTGAATCGACAACAAAAGCCACCTTCATTAAATCCTCCCTGGATTGTCCTCACATGTTGTACTGTTCTGACATAAGACCCCCATTCTTATAGCAAAGGACTGTTTGTGTGGGGTAATTTCCCCTGAATATACAAAGCAAATGTCTTGCTATACAGGTTCATCCTCACTTTAAAAAATGCACATTTGGCTTTAAAAATTCCAAGAAAAGCTCCCACTAGGATATCACATGCTCTTCCTAAGAAGACCTGCCAGTTTTTTCCAGGATCCTTTCTAAAAGTCCTAGAAGGAAACCACAAAAAGAAACATAATCAAGGAAGGCTGTGGAGAAACTACCCTTTTACCTATTTCCAGAAAAATTAATTCCTTGGGAGCTCACCTAATAATACAACCTTAACTCCTGCACAAGACTGAATTTCTTCTTACAAAAATAAAGAATTTCTCCTTGTTTCCATTTCTGATTTCCATTCCCCCAGTCAAAGTTCAAAAGAACCTGAGTTACTCAAAGAGTACAGGTGAGACTTTTCTATGAAAAGAATGATGTTGGGAAAGGATCTAAAAAGAGAGAAGGGGGAGATAGGGGAGGATTTGACCCAAGTAAACAATAAATATATTATTATACATTATATATATATAATTTTATATATATAACATATATATTCAATAGTCTATATTATTGTATTACAAGTTATTGAAATAGCTTTCGCTTAAGCCTAGTGAAACTATCCCTCATCCAGCAGCACAACATTGACTTCAGAAGCAACTAGTCCCTCAAGAAATCATCACAATGAAGTCAGTGGAAATATAGGTGGAGTAGGAACAGCAGACACAGTTCCAAATATTGATTTTGTATCAGATTTCACATATTTAAGACAGCAGATACTTTGAAAACTTCATAGAAAACCTACCAACAGTTATCTGTGAAGCTTTATCACATCCTACCATCACAAGATATACAGTATGATTTAGGGTTTTAAGAAGTTGTGTTGCAAATTCTA
>WEKX01018178.1:0-44687 GCA_013390025.1 Pitta sordida | reverse complement strand
GCGGTGCTGGACCAGCTGGCATTACAGGAGCGCTGATGTCTTCATCTGACTCCCTGCAGTTGTTGATGGAGTGTCTTTCTCAGATTTCCAGGCAGGGTCCCAAGCGCAACACCCAGCGCCAGCTCCCGCTGCCAGGNGCTGCGCCAGCCGGGCTGGACACTGCCCTGCGCCGCCGCCCAGGCCAGGCCGAACCGGGTTGGAACAGCTGTCACCCCCGTGCGGAGGGCAGCGAGAGTAGGGTACGTGCCACGGCAGACTGCGGGCAAAGCGGCCGGGGAATGAGGAGAAGAAAAAGGAACAAGGGAAAGGAAAAGAAAGGAAAGGAAGGGAGGAAAGGAAAGGAAAGGACAGGAGAAAGGAAGGAAAGAAAGAGTAGGGGAGGAGAAGAAAAAGAGGAAAGGGACACGAGAAGGAAAAGGAAGGGGAAAGAAGGAAAATGAAAAGGAAAAAAAGTGGGAGGAGAAAAGGGCATGAAAAAGGAAATCTTGAAGCAAGGGGAAAGGGAAGCGGGAAGAGAAAAGGAAGACGATAGAGAAAGGGGAACGAATGGGAAAAAGAAAGAGGATAAGAAAAAGTGACAAGTGAAGAGGAGAGGAAGGAGAAAAGATGAATTTAAAAAAAGGAAGAGGAAAGATGATGGGAAAGGAGAAAGAAGGGGGAAGAAGAAAGAGGAAAGGAAAGAGAAAAGGGGAAAGGAAAAAGGAGAGGAGAGGGGAAGGAGAAGAGAGGGAAAATGAAAGGAATATCTGCCTGTAGCACATCAAATCTGAGCAGCCCGATACCTCAGATCAGCCCTGTCTTCCCGGGTCCAGGCAGAGAATAAGTGCCCTGGCACCACCTGGGCGCTGGAAGAGCACAAGGTGACCTGCCTGCCAGCCAGCACAGGGATGTGGTCACATTCCTACATCCCTAGAGGCAGATTCCTGGGGCCTGCCTGCCTGCACACCCCAATACAGCCTTTTTGGGCACAGAGGGGTTGGAGACTATCCTGAGCCTCCTTCTGCCACACCACTCCCATACAGGGGAGAGCCCACCTCACTAGCTGTGGGAGGTTGAGTCAGGAACATGTTGTTTCCCCTGCTCTGTCTCCAGGCTTGGCCCAAGTAGATCAGTCTGATATGGGGTACAAGATTGCTCAGCTTTGTCTTGGGACTGGCAGGGCAGGAGCACAGCAGCTGGAAGGTAATTTTGCTTTTCCTTTCTGCCAGGGGCCCGTGTTGGAAGGAGATCTAAGATGAAGTTATGGGATGTTGTGGCTGTCTGCGTGGTGCTGCTCAACACGGTCTCCACCTTGCCCCTGCCCACCGGTAAGACGCCTCCCGAGGGGTCCCCTTCAGTGGTAGAGGGACCTGAAGATGATCTCTCCCCCATCAGCCTGCTGCCTTCCTATGCTGTGCACAGTGACTGTAAGAAACATTCCCCTTTGTAGCGACTGCTGTCTGTCTTGCTAAATCTGCTTCCCTTTGCTCAGGTGTCAGGGTGAGGAAAGGATCCCCACACTTTCTGCCCCTGTCTCTCTTCTGGGCAGCATCACTAGCTTTGGTCTTGTTCCAGCAGCTCCACACCAAGTCATTCTCTAAAGCTTGAGGTTGGCAACTGCAGTAGGAATACCCCCCCACCCACTCCAACCCTACCTTCTTGGCAGTATTTGGATCCCTTTGGTTGAAAAACATGGAGAGATAGGAAAGCTTCTTGTATCCAGAGGAGCCGAGAGTAGGATCAGGTTCACAGGCATCGCAGTGCAGGCCCTAAAACTCCTTCCCCACTGCCTCAGCCTCCTCTTCCTGCTCAGACCTGCCAATGCTATTATTCACTGCCTGTAGTGGGCGCAAGTCCTGATGGAGGTTGGGCTCCACGGAGGGAAGGAAGCACTGTACACGTCCTAGAGTGCTACTGAGATTTATTAAATCCTCCTTGGATTCTGATCTCGAAATTAGTGTCTCCACAGGGAAATTTACAAAGGAGTAGCTGTGGCAGGGTTATGAGTTTGATGCAGAGCAATCCACATGAACTAGCTCACAGTAAGACAGTTTACAATCCAAATGACAGATAATAATGCCTTGCTAATAGTAGGTCTCTTACAGTAGCAGATACAGGATTTTCACAGTGGTATGTGAGTGTTATGCTAACTCTGGTGGCTTTTTAAAAAGAAAGTTAAAGTGACTCAGTAAGAAATGCCAAAATATGTGAATAGTGGAGACATTCACTTTGCAAAGGCACAGACTCAGCTTGGCAGTTGCTTCTTCTGTCCTTGCTCAGCCCGCTCTGTTTAGCCCATTACAGGGTGCACGCAGTATCCAGTAGTTTGGATTAATTTCTATCTCCTTATCTGGAGGCATCTCCTTTCTCTGCGCCTCCTGCAGCTCCAGCCACGGGCAGCCCCACTCTGGTTTTTCTGGGAGCAGCCAGGGTAACACAGTGTGGAGGCATCAAGCATGGGTGGAATCATGTATCGTGACTTCCCTTGGGCCCCTCCTGAATACCCATCTCCTCTTCCACACACATACATCCATGTCCTTCACCATTTAGTCTTCTCTCTTTTGTTTTCTTGCTAGTGTTTCACCCTTACTGGAATCTTGCCTAGGCTGACGCCTCCCCATGTCCCAGCCTGGGCTCCTGCTGCGCACAGGCTGGCAGCCCTTGACATCCTTTCAGCCCCTTCACACAGGCAGGTTGGCCAGAAGTGTTTTCTCACAGGGCTTCAGCCTGCCAGAATCAGGGGCTATCACACATGGTGATCATCTTCTCCCTGGCAAGCAGTGTGCTGTATAACTGCTGTCCTACAAAGGCAGCAGTCAGCTTTTCTGATGGCCACTGTGCCATTTCCCTCTGCGCAGTATTTCTGTAATGCTGATGGCAAGAAGGGCACTGGAGGGAAAGCAGCATCAGGCAGTTTGTATCTCTGGCAGAAGCTTAAGTCTGGGAGAGCATTAATGCTTCATTCTTTCCGGAGTAGTAGTACTTGTACAATGCTTGTTTTTATCTTGAAACTAAGTTCTGGGAATATGGTTCCAGGTGAGCTGGTTTCTTTGCAAAACTCACAGTGACAAACTGCAGTAGCAACCCTGTCTGTTCATAGTGTCCACAACTTCTTATTGTTGCTTTTTTTTTTTTTTTTTTTCCCCTGTGGATTGAGTAAAGAAGAAGCAGGAAGAAAGACAACCTGTGTTTTACCTGAGATGTGGTAGTATCAATGTACAGCCTCTTCAAAGTGTCTCTGTTTCCAGGGTGCAGACATTAGTTTTGCCAGGCAGAGCCCAGTCACAGGTTATTACCCGGGATAGTCATTTGAGAAAGGACTGATAGTTTGGTCTCAGTCTCTTAACCTTGCAGATCACAAACAGATGGGCCTGGTTACAAGGGCAAACGAAGTAGTTGTGTTCTTCACATCAGAAATTGAGGAAAACCCAGAGAATTCCTGTTGTCTTTGTATGTCATCTGTTTACACACCTCTTACGCCCCAAAGTCAGAAACACTTTGTTTCTCTCCTTTGTTTCTCTCTCTCCTGTGTTGCCAAGTTAGATGAGTCTGGGCAGACTTGCCAAAAACATGGTCGTAAGAGAGCAGTAAAGCATTTGATCCACTTTTGTGCTGTTTTTAGTTGATTTAAAAGTGTGTGGTGTCTGGAAAGCAGTCTGAAAACAGCCAGTGAGATTGATCTCAGCCAGGCACATCGCTGCCTTCCCACTGCAGCAACACTTTGTTCCAATCACTCCCATCAGTGTCTTTAACGTACTTGTTTCTCCCCACTTAACATTCAGTGATACGCACCCTTCAACACGTGAAATACATTGAACAATGTACACAAGAGGAATCCATGTCTATACCATGTAGACTTCCCTCTCCACTTTGAGGTTTCTCTTGCAAGCAAGAAGGCAATGTACCACAAGCATGGAGATGTGCTTGCAGCTCCCCAGCTCTCTGCTGGTGAATCTGGATACTCTTGGTCAGCTGCTTTGATGAGGGCTTTTGCAGGAGGTGGCTCACAGAGCGTCAGGAGCATATGCACAGGGCAGTGTGGGCACTGAGCAGGACTGGGTGGTGCCTGTGCTCATACAGGGGTGCACTGCTGTTGCTTTAAGCTGTCCCCTGTGCAGGCTGACTGGAGCATTTTGCTCCAAGGTGTGTACTGGTCTTACTACAGAGGGGTTGGGTCTCCTACACAGTGCTTGCATAAGGGGTTAGTTAGAATTGTGAGATCAAGTCCCACTCATAAGGGCAGGCCAAACAGCTTCCTGGAGCACAGATCTGTTTCCCAAGCCCTTGACACCTTTTTGTGTTCGCATTTGATGGGATCGCTTTCTCTGCAAAGTGTTCTGAGGTCACCTGATGTTACCTCATCCCTTTCATATTGGCTTGAAACCTTCCTTCATTCCGGGCTCCAGGCAGAATCCTAACCTCCTGGGCTGATCAGGTGTAATGTGCTGACCTTTGCTGTTTAGGGCAGTAATTAGAGATGGCAGAGGGTGTTAGCAATTGCAGTCTTCTGCATTTTTAAGTGGACTAGAGGCTAGAGTGGTAGTAGCCTCCACTAGTTCAGTGCATTGGAGATGCACTGTTCAGTGTATCACTGATCCAGTGTTCACAGGTGTTTTGGTACCAGTGTTTACAGGATTGCTTATTTCACACAAAAGCCAAAGAAAGAGCCGAAGAGTGGCTGTAGAGTTTGTAACCATTTCTTGGTTTTCCTTATGTTACAGTCTGCTGGGGGAAGGACTGTTAGCTTAAATACCAGCTGCAAACCAAATAAGTATAAACCAAATAATTATAAACTAAATACTAGCAGCAGCTTCAGAAGCATGACAGTTCACAGGGAGCCAAGCGCTTGTTTTATCTATACAGTTTCCACAGAATACAATTTTTAACAGTTTGCTGCTGTATGGACATAATCGATATGTAGGTGAAGATAGGAATATCCTAAGATTCAGAATATGATACATATATATTCCCTTGATCAAGTGAACACCTTCACTGAGAACTATTGGTGAGCTTGTAGAATTATACAAAAAAGTCTCACCATGGGCTTTTCCCTCCTAATAGGAAGAAAAGGAGGGGGTTTGCATTGTAACATCTGAGTTACTCTAAGGCCACTCAGTGGCCATTCGTTGTTGGAACTCCTTTGGTATATGCTGTGGCACACCATGGCATGTGTGTCTTAGACCTTTTGTTAAAAATTCTTCATACTCCTGCTGAGGGGTATTTAATGTTGAGTTACCACATTTAGTGGCTACTTTATCAAATAATACAGAAAGTATCTGGAATAAGCTGTGATGCTGTAGGGCTCTTTAAGGCAAAAAGAGTATTAAATTATGCTTCCATCTCAATGCATTTCCTTCCCTACAATATTTATTAGGCCCATGAACTACAACTCTCATGTTTCTGTCCAGGCTTTTCCACTCAACACAGTTACAGTGTGGCATATGTGCTTTAGGCTCAGACACCCAGAAGCTACAAAAGTAAATTGTACAAGTAAAACCATTGCATCAGGGATGTATTAGCCACACCGAGCAGGTGCCACATGTGTCATTTGATCTCTGTGTGTCCAGCAGAGCCAGTGCATCCAGCATGGCTGGTTCACCCGGTCAGTGTCAGGCTGAGTGTGCCTGTGTCTCTGAGCCAGCAAATATATATAGTAAAGTTCATTTGCATGGGGACGCACAGGTTATCTAGGCATTTAGAAATCTCAAACATTCAAGTTTGTCTGTTCATAGACAAAATTATAGAAAAACAAAGAACAGGATGGATCTGGTTGAATCCAGAGGCATGTAGCCCTAGAAGCAAATTTCTCCTCAATCTCAGGTATAAATACTAAACATAATGTGGTGAAGAATATTCTGTGACTTAATGAGGAAAGTACTGAAATGCAAGATAATACAGTTTTATTCTCAATTTGAGTTACCCCTTGTTGGAAGTTTTACTTCTCTGCTGCTTTTCAAAATTTGCCCATGAAAGTGTGGATCCTTTTAGTTGTTTTACAGGTGTTTACTGATATTTTTCATACCTGAACAGGCTTTTCTTGTTCATGTTACATAAGCCTCTTCAGTATATTTTAGAAATCTCTGGGTTCAGGGTCTGCAGGTGAAGAGCTTCAAAACCTTCCTCGAAAGGCTGGAGGCTCAGGTGCGTGTGAAGTATTCATTAGACTATTACTGAATTCGATGGGGGAGGCATTGTTTGTCTACTAGCTGGAGATCCTCGGTTTGGTAGGTTGTAATGTCTTTGTAAATTACACTGTTCCTGTTTAGGAAGGCATAAAGGAGTTTTAAAATACTTGAAGTTACAGGGGCTTTGAGAAGCCATTTAGGTCATTGAGTCCCACCCTCCACATCTGCAGATGTTCAGGGATAGACATCTAGTGCAAATACTCAGTCTTCATTCCACACACACACTGTCCAGCAGTGGCAACCTAAAACTTGCAGTACATAGGCCAAACCCTATATAACTAGATTTGTTGTGGATTTTCTTATTCCTAAGGTAATGAGCTAATGAAAAGGCATTAAAAAAAGGAATACAAAATACTGCGGCATCCCCAAGTTCGGGATCATCAGACATCTAAATAGGCCACTGACACATTAGTGCTGGTAGAATGGTTGACACTGCAGAGAGGTCATTTTTTGAAAATGTAAAAATGCTGTAGTTTCTAATCAAGTAATATTTGGTAAAGTCAACCAAAGTTAAGGATTTCATCAGTTCTTGGAAATTCAGACCTGATTACAAAGAGAAGAAAGGAAAAGGATCAAAAATTTACTTACTTGAGACAGGTACAAATTAAACATGAAGATACAAAATATATATTAGGATATGTACTTTTGTTAAGATCAAGGACATAAAATTAATTGTGAGACACTTCTTGTATCAGCATTCTTTTTAAGGAGTAAAGCCACTCATATGACTCAGCAAGCTAGGTTGTATGTATTGGTACAGCACTTAAACTGAAACCTGCAGGTAAATTTCTTTGGAGTCTTTGGGACTTGCATAAATGCTTCAAAGGTTATTGAACAGAAATAGTCTTCAAAAGGAGCAAACACTGAAGTCCATGTATTTGTTTTCCTGCTGGACTGGGCAGTCTTACAGTAGAATGCCAAGATTTCTCACGTGGCCGCATTTTAGGGGCAAGCTGGTTATATTTCTTCAACTAGCAAGCTATGCACAAACATCTGGACTATCTCGGGTCCATTCCCAAGCATATATAGTATTTCTTTGGCAAAATCGGCCATTTCTCAGGAAATTTCTGGCGAGGAGGTAGTATCCTGTGTAGCAGCTAGGAGGGAACATGCTCTTCTGAGTGCATGCCAGTGCAGGTCATGGTCCACACTTCCCAAAATGAGACGCTCAGCAGCAGAGTACCATAGAACCTGCCCTGGAGCCTGGACAGTTCTGCTTTACAGCCGCAGGAAAGAGATTGGAATAGGGTCCCTTCCCTTCCTGCTGCTTTGCTATCTGTGCTTGTTCCTTGGGTACACTCCTAAAACCCAATAGGAGATGCAGTGCAGCACAGGCAGTATGGTAAAAGCTGCCGTTGTTGATTTAGGTATGCTCTTTCCATTCAGTGAACTGGCACAAAAGAGAATTTGGGTTACAAATGTGAGGTTTTACTAATGCCTTGTGAGGACTGAACTGGATCACTTCTGCACCAAGGATGCTGAAGATAATTTCTATTTATTACCATCATTATTTATTCCATTAAAACCTTTGTGCTCTGCCCATTAGCTGGCTGTGTGTGTTCTTGCTAACAGAGGTCACAGGTTTGGAGTCCCAGTCATATACAGTCGGGTCTCCTATATTGCGGACCCGCGGTCTTGATTTTGTTCCGTGAAGCTCTACTTCTGCATAGAATGGCAGCTCATTAATATGCAAATTTGCCCCGCGCCCTCACGCACCCCCCCAGTGCTGTTTCACCACTGTGTTGCTGTGTAGCAGTGTTTGTGTCGGCCCTTCCCAGCACCCTCAGCCACCCCACTCTGGGAAAAGCCCCTTTTTGGCTCGGCCAGGGACACAGTTTCATAACT
The DNA here is from genome assembly GCA_013390025.1 of Pitta sordida. NCBI lineage: Eukaryota > Metazoa > Chordata > Aves > Passeriformes > Pittidae > Pitta > Pitta sordida. The sequence goes on along the minus strand of WEKX01018178.1, from coordinate 36,678 downwards.
GCACAGCGGCGGCTCCAGGGGAGCAGCCCTGCTGCCGCCACCACAGCAGGTGGCACATGCGCAGTTGCGAAAAGGGGCCTCCTTCATCGCTAAAACATCATGCCGCTAAGATCTGAAGCTGCAATATGGGGGGTGTGAAGTGCAAGAGAACCAATGGTATACTCATTTGAGGCGCCCAAGGATTTGAGGTTCTCACTTAACCAAGTATTAAGCATAAAAGTAGGTTTTACTGGGAAACTGAATATTTACTCAGGATAGTATGGATTTACAGTATTCACAGTATAGATAAGGCTGGAAAGGACCTCAAAGATCATCTAGTCCAACCTATAATCCAACTAAACCTAGCATCTACACCTAGATCATATCGCTCAACAACTCATCCAGCCTTCCCTTAAACACCTCCAGGCTTGGTGACTCAACCATCTCTGTGGGTAACCCATTCCAAATACGGATCACTCTTTCAGTAGAAAAACCTTTTCCGAATATCAAGTCTGAACTTCCCCTGTTGAAGCTAGAGGATTTAAAGGTTTACAGGGCCTTAGTGAGGAGACGGTGGGTATGTGCCTTGCCTAGGTTTGGCTCCTGCTCAATCACTGGCTTCAGGCATGGCACTGTCACTTTTTCTTTTTTCCCTTTTTTACACTCTTTATGCTGTAACTTCTTCCGATGCTGAGATGCCCTGTGGGTGCTCATATGCCCACACTGCCACATATGATAAGGCCCTGTGGCAGACATGCACTTAACAGCAACTGCAGGAGCTGCCACAAAACCTCAAGAGCGACTGCTGAAAACCCATCTGCTCCGTGGTGCCTCAGAGCTGGTGTTCCAAAGCTCTGTGTCACAGGCAAGATCACATCCTCCTGTTGCTCCTCTGCTGCTTGACTACTAGGTGAGACACTCTCTTGCCCCACCCCAGAGGAGGAGGACAGAGGAGTGCAGCCCATCACTGGGCAGGATCCTGTGAGCAACCTGCCTGGACTTAGTGAAGAACAAGAAACTCTCATAGGCAGGTCAGCTCACAAGGCAGCTTCCTCTGTTTTATATGGTTCATCCGATCTTGCTGTTTCCCCCTGCTCTTACAGACTTCCCACAGCTGGAAGCAATTGTTATAGTCTTCTTGTTTCGCCCCTTTCTTCTCTTGGTGGGAACTAGTGTTTCTACTTGCAAGAAAGCAAGGAAAGAATGGAAGGGGAGGCACTGCCAAGCATGGCAATGCAAAAATACAAAGGACTCTGGATTTGTCATTAGGACCAACACTTTGGAAATGGCAGGGTTAGCTGGTGAGCTACAAACAAAAACCTTGACTCCTCCATCAGGAGCAAGCACACCAGGAAGGTCGATCCTGTGCCTTTTACCAGTGCTGCCTCATCATACGTGGCTGGTACAAGTGGCCATGGAGTTGTCTCCTGGGTTATGTAGCACTTTGCCTTGATGAGAGACAAGTGAAACTAGAGAGAGCTCCATTTCCGAGGGCTCTCTGGGTCTGAGGAAAGGATGCGGCATGGGAGCTGTGTGGGCCAGGAGTGAGGTAGTGATACAGAACTGTATTAAAAATTTAAACATGAGCTGATCCTGGTGTGTTTGATGCTCTATTTCCTAGCGGATACAACCACCTGGTTTCTATTTCACTCTTACCCCCGTGGATTATCATGCAAAACATGAAAGCAAAGTCATGCCTTAGGTAGTATTTTAATTGTTTAAGTACAGAAAACCTTTCAGCGTAACTATTATTAACACCCACCTTTGCTTTGATGCCTGCATATTATAGGCTGTGGGGTTCTATGAAAAATACTTAATTTTCAATAAAATAAATGGTATATCCCTGCCTCAAGTGATGCTTTTTCACTTTGCAAAGCAGAATGATCATCCTGTTGGTAATTTTAGCATGGCCAAAGGTTGCACTTCCACAAACAGGTTACTCCAGGTCTCTCTTACAGTATTTCTTCGTGGTGTGAGATGGAGGGATCCTGGGTTCAGACAGGCCATGTACACTATAATAAGTACCTGAAAAACTGTACTGCAAAGCAAGCTGAAATAATTATTGGATAAATATTGAATAAATGGTTTCCGTAAGCAACAAAAAAATGAGAATGATTCATTGCACTGACTGTTAGAAACAAATTAGTTGTCTATTTCCCACTAGCAAATGGCCTAAGGAAAAATGTCTTTGTGAGTATGACATTGTAGGAAACTTAAAAAATAAGCAGTGAAGAAAGGAAATTAATATCTTTTGGTTATGAAGATCCCAGATTAGAGTACCAAAACTCTTGTTGAAAATGGGTTATTTGATCCTAACACAGACCTGGATCTCTCTTTTCTAAATATTGCTTACCATTATAACGAGTTGGATTAACTTCCTGGAACTGTGAAATCATACTCGAGAGTGTAAATGCTGTTGTTTGAACTTCTCAAATTGAAAGACTGCTTAAGTGAAATGTCCTGGTACTTTAATTAATTGGCCTGAAGTTTTGATGTGGTAGCTGTACTCTGCTACAAATGCATGCATAAAAGCTACAGTCTGAAAGGAAAGTCTAATTTTATCTGATTTTGTCATTAGTAGTATACGTTTCATCACTTCTGTTACATCTCTTTAACCCAGGATATGCAAAGTGTCAAATGATGTGGCAGTGATGTGATGTTTTCCTGAGATCAATATGGAAAGCTATTCTACAAAGCACAGTTTCAAATAACTTAAAATAACAAGTTTTATGAGACTACAAAAAAAAAAAAAAAAAGGAAACCCACCTATATAAATTATTTTATAATTGAGAAGATTTAAGTTTTTCTTGCATGCCACAAGAGATGGAATGGTCATTAGAGACTGTAGTTAGTCTTTTAAATCCATAACCAGGCATAAAAATGAGTGACTGGATTTTTTTTTTTTCTTGAAAACTGAAGATCTATCTGTTCTCACTGAAATCAGTTTGTGGTCAGGTACAAGCTGAAGGTTTCTTGCTCTGCTATGCTGGGTTGCTGCCACTGCATGTCAGGAACTATTTGGTCTGATCAAAGGAATAGCTGTGCCAAATGTAATTGTCATCACATTTGAACAGACAGAAATAAATTGTCCATTTTTACCTAATGGAGACTGGTTTTTTTTAGAGCGGTCGAGCTGGTGTGGTTTGGATATTCATTTAGACCTGTTTGTATGGAGAAGTCTATCAGAACACCATATAATTCTAAAAAAGCACAGGGATCAGATCCCAGTTGTGCTGTCGCATGGTGTCTCTAATTAATCCGAAATGCAGAGGCAGGCTCTGAGATGTTGAAGGGGGGAAGATGCCCAAAGGAAGGCACATTTCCCTTTACACCCAAAGCAGAACTCTGGGGTGGTTTTCTTAAGGTAGGGAGTGCCATGGCTGTTTGGCTCCAGGTTTCTGCACTCATGCGTGTTGCCAGCTCTTCCTGTGCCCAGTGAACAGCGACTGTGTGGCTGAGGATGGGCAGATCAAATCTTCAAGTTCCAGAGAGCATCAGTGAGGTGAGAATTTCAGTTTACATTACAGGGGGCTGGTCCTAAGTTGAGAAGTTTTGTCAAAGCTGTGATCTGACTGTTTCCTAGAGGTTCAGAAAGCAGGCAAATAGCAAGGATAAGAGTCTTGTGTTGGTTATTTTTATGTTTTGTATTGTATTGTTTTTAAATTAGTATTTTAAAAGTGTCTCATTTCTTGTCTTTTATTTGACTCCTGGAACTCTGGACATCTGGTGTTTTCCAGCTCTGTCCCCAACCTGATCACTGTGCTAGATTCCCGTGTATATCAGTCTTGTGACTTCTCATACTTTCCTTCTTTGCTTTTTTATTCATTTTTCTGGCCATGGGAGAAACTCCTCACAAATCAAGAGCCCTGATTCAGCCAGACATGGGAGACAGAGACGGTGCCCAGAGGCTGATTGGCACATGGGCTGCCATCAATACCCATCACTCTTGATTTTCTGGCCCTAGAAAACAGACTCATACTCCAGTTGCAGCCATAGGAAAAAGCTCTGAGTGTTCCTGCCTGAGTGGTCAGGTCCCTGGCACGGCATTGAAAGAGTGAGCATAGAAAGGACCCTCAGGAGAGTGAGCTGAATGGAGTGGGACAAACATGGTTGGTGTAGTTCCCACAGGTATTACTGCCTGCCTTAGGCTTCTCCCAGAGGCATGTTAGGCAGAGGTAATGCAAAAACACATGCATGTGCTCACACACAGAGTGCCTCCAAGGGATTTCCCCGGGGAGCTGGACAGTCAGGAAACTGCTTTCAGAAATGTGACATGAAACCTCATTACTTCATTTTGGTCTTGTAAATGACCATGGGACTGTAGTCTAAATGGGAAGATGACCCTGTTACACTACCCATGTAGGGTCTGTGAGTCTTTCTCCTTCACAATGAACGAGACACGGAGATGCCCCCTGTTCCCTGAGGAGAATTTTAAATTTCAAGGACATATATTCCCTTCCTTTGGGAAATACTTGCTTTGAAGTGCATCACGTGTGAGACGTTTGCAAACTCATACTGAGCACATGCTGCTCTGGGCTATCGTATTCTGTCCCATCCCATCTCATCCTGTACTATCCTGTCGCATCCTGTCCTATCCTGGGTTGCTTTTGATTTTTAAATTCTAATTCCTTCACACCCTGGAACCTGTGACCAGAGACTACTGCTCAGAGATCTTTAACTGCTTTTATTCCAGTATATAAATGCATTTTCTGCTGGCGCATTGCAAACGTGACAGGCATCTGTTCTGTGTTTGTTCTCTCAACTTTTTCAACAGAAGGCAAGTGTCGTTAGTAAACTGTTTTGAAAAAATGTGTGTGTGTAATTAGATGTGTTTGTATGTGCAAATGCAGCACACATACACACATGCAAGCTCTGTATCTTTTTCTCCCAGGGGTGTGAAATCCCCTCAGAAAGCTCTGTCTGCTGCATAGTTAAGTCAGGGCAGTCCATATGGAAGGAGAGAAGCAAAGCTGCTGTGAAATGATAAACATTTTCTAAACAATGCTGCAGACAGAGGAATAACAGAGTACCCTTCAGTTGAGTGGCTTTATTCAGGTTACAAACTGACTCGATGCCAAGGCAGCCCCCGTGTGTCCAATGATGTTCCCTGGCCATGGGGTTCAGCTCAGCACCCCCATTGCTCTCAGCAGCACTTACCACAGTGTGGAAACCAAACAAGTGCTCAGCTTGTGGTGTCTGTGCTGCTGAGAGGTCTCAGCATCCCTAAGGCACATCTAGCAAGTGCCCATCAGCATGGGGAAGTCCTGCTGCCAATCTTCTCCACCTTCCCTTCTGTCCATTAGCCTTTTATAGTGTTTAGTCCTTGGTCAGTGATTATTGGTTGTTCAAGTATGATGTCTGGTGGTAGCTTCCTCAGCACTTACCTCTAGTGCCTTGTTTCAATGCATCACACCTGGTGTCAATGCTGATGTTTCCAGTTGATTGCTCTTGGTCCTATTTCAGCAGTTTTCTCAGCACATTTTCTAAGGCTCTAAGGCTTAAAAAGTACCAGTACTTACTGGACAGTTAGCTGATTGTCCCTACTGAGTCATGACTAGCACCTCAGCATAGGGCTAAAGCAAATTTTCCTTCACTCCTCATCAAAATTTCCACCAGACCCCTGTGACCCACTCCTAGTTGCTCTTTGTAGTCACACTGGTGACTGATTCATTAATAGGTAGAAAATTAGTTGGTTGCAGGTATCAAAGGTGTTCCTAAGACGGTGCTAAATTATAGAAACTTGGGGTACCTTAGCAGTGCAGTTGAAAGCTGTCAAAAGAGCATAGCTGCATTGTTCATAACTAGTTTTGGGCTGCACAGACAGAGGGAGGTATTGCTTACAGAAACTTGCAGGGTCTCACTGAATGGCCCCATAATGCAGTGGCCATTGTGTTGATGTGGTATACCTGTGTAACCTTAATAGCATGTGTACTTGTATGTGCTCAAGCACTGACCAGGATCAAGGAATCCAGCACATTTTCTGAAGGAGAGCTCTGTGCTTACTGTTCCCACTAGTTTCCTAATAACACTCATCTACCTTTTGTCTCCTCTGGTGACACAATCTCCAAATACTTGGGGTCACTGTAGGAGTGCTGCTGATGTTGGGATGTCTGCATGGGATAATTTCCAATACCCTGAACTGAAGGGAAAGTTCACCCTGGAGACAGAAAATTGGAATCCATCTTATTCATAGTGCTGGCATTCCCCCAGTGAGTTTCCCAAGTGTCTCCTGGTATTGCAATAGGACATGAAGTGTGCAGGGATCCCCAGCTCCATTAGACACAGCTTGGATCACTTCTCATTTGTTTTAGAGCCTCAGTGAGATCAGCAGGATCAGTCATGCAGCCAGTGACCCTACTTTCTGGGTACAGCTAGTCCATGTTTGTAGGTAGGGCTTTTCTAGTTGGATACACTGTTGACTTGGTTACTTGATTTACTTTTTGCCTTATTGTTCAGTCTTCCGTGGAGCGCTTCTGTGGTGTGATTCCTCCCCCTGAAATATCACAGGCCACTTGAAGCACAGAAGGCTCCCTTGGGGCAGCTTGGGTGGTGATCAAGTGTGAAGCGTGACTGATGTTAGTGTGGGCTTTTTGCAGTGACTCAGTCCACCGCATGGGCCTTTACTCTGCTTATCTACTACCCTCTAGGGTATAATTCAATTCACTTGGGCGGGTCAGTGCTTGAACCCTATAGCTGTCTGATTAGTATTACAGGAGTAGGTGGTATTTCTGTACCTGAAGTGCAGGAGGTTTAAAAGTGATGTGCATAGTTGGATTGTTACCAGTTCAGGGAATCCACAGCTTTGTTTCTCCCTTCTTAGGCAAGGGACTCTTACTCCCCTAACTGCACTGGCAGCATAACAGCTTTGAAATAAGTATGAGGCTGAAGGGTGTAAACAAGAACCTCCACCTATAGTTTGGGTTTCCATGTGGCAGTCTCCCGTCCCCTTCCTGATGGTTGACCATTGCATGAATTTTGAGCCCTCATATGCCTCCATGATAGCTGTGTTTAACTCTCCATAGCTGAGGTCTCATTGTGTCGTATTGTTGCTACAAGGGTTGGGCTAGGAATATGTGACAGAGATGTGGGGAGAGGTGGGGTAGTCACAGTAGTATGAGAGCGATAAGATGAAGGTGAGTGAAGAATGGCAGAGCTGGAACCATCTCCTCAGGGCTACATGCTTCCCTAACTGGGTTGTAAACTATGAAACCCAGTTTCTGTGTAAGAAATCTAGAACATACCCAATCTCAGAGTAAAAAGTGCCTTCTGCAGCTCTTCTCCATCTGTATGTGTGCCAGGACCAAGCTTACAGTTCAGCAACGGCCGTTATGCCAGATTGATGTGAGTCATCTTTTTTGACTGAATTTAGCAACATGTCTACCACTTCTTGCTTTTTAAAGGAACATAGCTCACCTATCACCTTGTCCAGAGTCTTGCTCAGTAGGGCAGTATTCATATTGTATAGACAGACCAGTCTGTTCTGCAACAGAGCAGGGTGTTGCATCCAATGGACACACCCATCCAATCAAACCCCTGCAATAGGTATGGCTTACAGTGGGTATTTTGGTACCTGCTACAGGTTTAATGACTGAGGAGCACAAGAAGATTGCACTTACCATTGATGTCACAGGAACATGGGGCTGTGTGCTGGGTCCTGCCTTCTCCAGGTTCCATGTAGCTTTATAGGTGATAGCCATCTCTTCCTTGTGTGTTTGAGCAGTCACTGCTTTGTGAGATTGTTGTCTTTAGCATGGATAGCTGTAAAATAAAGTGTAATTCAGTTTTTCCAGTTCCAAACTCTACAGCTTATAGCATCCTGCTTCCTTTGTGTTACCTTTATTATGAAGTTATAAGATTTCCAGTCTTCATTACTCATTTACCAGTAGTCTATTTTCCTGGATCCATCCGCATAAAAACATGCACGTCTGATCCATCAGTCTTGGAGGGAAGCCTCTAGTATGTGGCTTCTTCAGGTAGTGGTCACTATTCCTCCTTGTGTGCAGATGCACTCTGATTCAACAGGTTTTTGCGTTAACAGCATTAGGGTTCTGTCCCACATCTCCTCCTATTTAGTGCTTGTACTGATGATATGAAGGTGCACCTTTGCTAGGCAATGTCTCATGGCTTCCTCTCTCCTGTTCACAGAGCCCATACCACCATATGTGAGTTGGGTGCACGTGCTGCCTGGTTGCCCATCACGGATTCTGTCTTACAGTGCTTGTTAGGGAAACGTGGTGCTAGCTGTTGCCTAAGGAGCTGTTCGTATTCCAGCACATGACTGAGTATGAGCCTTTGTGGCTTAGTAGAGGTACCAGTCTCTCTCTGGGTACACTGCATTGGATATTGCCTCTCTCAATGTTTGCAGTTCTGCAATATTCTAGGAGTCTTAGTGACATGGTCTAGCTGCGGGGGGTAGGGCTGGATGGTCCTGTGGGTCTCTCCTGGCTCGGAGTGGCCTGTGCGCCTGTGAGGGATCTAGGTTTATGTTCACCACTCTGGGGTGTGCGTTCGGTCTCTGTACGGGCATTAGCTGGTGAGTTGGACTAGATGATCCTTGTGGGTCCTTTCCAACTCATAGTATTCTGTGATTCTGTGTGATTCTGTGAGCAAGGCCTGGGTTATTAGGAGCTAAGTACAAAAAGAAGCATTCTTCTAGGTCTTACTGCAAAGGAAGCAATTCCTCAAGTCTTAATTTTTGGCACAATGAGAAAAATAATCTCAATATTGCAATGTCATTTATGTATTTAAGAGCCAGTCATTAATAATGCGGTTTAAAGGCTTCTGACAGCCTGACCCACCATTACTTTTTACTAAAGCAGATAATTTTGAGGGATTTAGTCAATAGGAAGTTTTAAGATTTCAAAATGCAATATTTTTCCAAATCATTATGAAAAGCCAAAATCTGAGACCATTTCAGAACACATTTAATTTCACTCTCCTTGAGAAGGTTCATTTTGGTAGTAGCAAAATATTTCATTGACTTCATCATATGATTGACTTGAATAATTTATCATTGATAGAATATCAGGTGAGAAATAAATATAAAGTTGAATTTTCATAAGAAAATGCATTAATAACATTTCCCTTGAAAATTAACATAATACTTCTATTCTGACCTATTTCTACTCAGTCCAGTCAGTGTCTTGTGATACTAAACACTTACATGAGAAATTTTTCAAAAGCTCTGAAAATAATTATCCCCTAGTAGCCTTAAAAACCGGGCATTTATCCAGGAATAATATCTTAGCCTGGCACCCCAGGAAATTCCTCCTTCTGTCACATCCAAAAACCTTATTGATAGGTGGCTTTGGCAATACTAACTGCAGCTGGTGTGAAAAGACAATTCACAATTATAAACACAAAACTGCTTTAAAGAAACCTCTTCCTTTCAGTGTTTTATTGGGAAGAGTCTGTGTAACCTCTCTACAGTGGTTTCATCTACCTGTTAACTAATATTTGTATCATGACATGCTTTTCCTTCCTTCAGTATCAAGAGGGCTCATTCAATATTGATAGATGTGCTGAAGTGCTACCAAGCAACAGCAGACACCTACAGAGATACATGTCTCATTTATTTTTCCCCAAATGAGTTTCCATGATGAGCTAAACCATGCCAAATTCCCCTTGATTTCTGAGGGTCCTGGGTGTGTGCTCTGCAGTGATGGACAGAAACTTTTGCGTATGGGTAATAATTTTGAGACATGAATGCACAAATTTGAAGATAGCTGATGTGTGATGAAGCCTTTTCTCTTTTTCCCAAACAGCTAATATGCCAGAGGATTTTCCAGATCAGTTTGATGAGGTAGTGGACTTTATTCAAGCCACTATTAAAAGACTGAGGAGGTCACCAGATAAACAGACACCGATTTTCTCCAGGCGGGAGAGAAACCGTCAAAACACAGCCACAAGCACAGAGAATTCCAGCAGAAAGGGAAGGAGGAATCAAAAGGGAAAAAATCGAGGATGTGTCTTAACAGAAATACATTTAAATGTGACTGACTTGGATTTGGGATATGAAACCAAAGAAGAGCTAATTTTCCGGTATTGCAGTGGATCTTGCGATGCAGCTGAGACCACCTATGACAAAATTTTAAAAAACTTAACCAAAAAGAAAAAACTGGTCACTGACAAAGTGAGGCAAGCTTGTTGCAGACCCACAGCCTTTGATGATGACCTGTCCTTTTTGGATGATAACCTGGTTTACCATATACTGAAAAAACATTCCGCAAAAAGGTGTGGATGCGTCTGACAACTGCTTGCTGGTGGCAGCACCAGTTTTCCATTCCTGCTACTCTGCAAAGAGAGGGACCAAGGTTCCCAGGAAAGTGTCTACTCAGAGTGGAGAAAAAAGGACCAAGAACACAGAATGAGGAACCATGAGAGCCTGGGGATGGGGGGACACGAAGCAGAGTAGAAGGATGGAGACTTCTGATGTCCTATGGGGATTTAGATAAAAGCTCAGGTGGAGATGCCGATGGATGGATGGTGTGCACGCTACGTTTCTGGTTTGACTCAGTCCACCATCAGTGACACTCAATCCATGAGGAATGTGCTTAAAAACACAACCCTGCCATACCACGCTGTGTTGTAGTTATGCCATGATATACCAGTTATACCAAGAAGCTTAGCTAAGAAATAGGTTAGTAGTACCTTACTAATCCCCTGTGCCCTCAGCTCTACTGAAAGACACATCGTGCGACTGCTCACTGGAGGGCAGTTCCTGAATGCTTAGGACAACTCCTAAGCTATACTAAGATTGACTTTGTAAGATGATACTGGGCAAGTATCAAAATGACCAGTCTCAAATTCTCACAAAGCAGAACAGTTCCACTTACTGGCTAAGTTTGGTTATTTCCATCTCATGTTTCTTCAAAATGAGTGCAGGATTTAATTCTGCTGCATTTTTCATCCTATGAAAACAAGTTGAGTTTTTAAGCACTTCTTCCTAGTATAGTAAGAGAAATAACAAGCCCAGCCTACACAAAACACATTTCTTTAGGTTTACAAAGGACTAATGTCACTTGCGTAACTACATTTCTATTTGGTCGTTGTGAGTGAGCAGAGACTACTTGATGCAATGCATCCCTTCAGAGACATAAATATGCAGAAGATATTTATTTAGATTAAGTTATTGTTATTTATTTCAGTTCAATAATGAGTCTCCTTATTTATTAAAGTGTCTTTCAAAGGTGCCAAAGTAGGTGGCACTTGGGGATATAGACAAAGACGTTGGGAACAACGGTCCATGCTTATGATTGAAAGTGTTAACTTGAATGCAAAAAATCACTTACTTTACCTTTTTTCTTTTAAACAAAGTCTTGATTATGTTCACAAAAGGTAGTGCTGAAGCCTGCAGCCCTTCTTCCCATTCACTGATCCTTTTGAAAATTACTGCAGTCATACATGGGCAGGAGCAGCAATGGCTCTGGACGAGTGAGGGTCGCAGGACTTGGCTCAACATTAGCAATTTGTTAGAAAAACTAATTTTAGTCATATTTTAAATGTAGCCACATTTTTTTCTCACACTTTATGCCAACTGACCTCGTATAACTATTGACAAATGGAAAATAATCACATGTAGCCTTATAATTTCTTGTTATATTTATTTAAGCTTTTCCTTTCATATTTCCATATAGAAGAGGTTTAATACCTCTTACTAGTTACCCCTGGATTTAATATAGTCTGCAAGTAAACAGTTGTGTTAAATAACGAGAGTGTTTTGTGTAATTTGCTGAAACATTGCAGGATCCTACCCATACAGCAGAACAGTCCAAGTTTCCTCAGGACGAGGGAGGTTATACATCAAAGGTATTCACATATGACTGCTAATGCAAGCTCTCATTCTGGAGATATTTTTCACAAAGGAGCAGGAGTACAGGTCACTAGACATGCCTGACAACCAGTGAAGCATCAACTCCCACAAAAACAACATGAAAAAAAACCAAACCCTTACTGAAAATGGTGGTCTAACCTTTCATCTCATGCATGCAATGCTTCTCCATACTCATTTTGCCCGGGCCCCTCAGGGCAGCACCAGAGAGGTCAAAAAAGTCCAGAACAGGCATAGAAAGATGTACCAGGTGTATGGCATGTAATTCATCCCTGAATTCCGCGGCTTTCCTGAGCAGACGGAGGATAGCCCCAGAGAACCACCCACAGGGTCTGTTCTGTCACAGCCACAGAGATACCTTACCCTCCTCACTGTACAGGGGTGGTGACACCACCAGCATGGGCATGATGTGGGCACTAAAACCCTGCTAAGCCGAGGATCAGCTGCACTGGTGGGTTGTTGACCAGCAGCTGCACTCAGAGGTGTGCTGTCCCTTGCTCCACTTGCGGAAAACAAAACTTGCCCCAAAGCATTTTCTGCGCAGCTGAAACAGGCTGCAACCAAAGCAAATCCTTATGTTCAAAATAGAAAAGGGTAAAGTTTGTGATTTTTTAAAAAATTTTTTTAGGTTTCTTTTGTTTTGGTTGGGGGGGTTTTTTGTTGGGTTTTTTTTAGTGTTTAGACCTTACTGAAGACAGGAGTGTGCTTCTCTGGATTTTTTTACTTCACCTGCAATTATATGTCTCAGTCATTTTGTGTTAATCAACCAAAGTTCTCTACAGACTTTATTTTTGTACAATATTCATTTTATAACTTTTTACAAAATAAAACTCATTTCTATTGTTAACTGCTTGTTGCTTGTGCTTCCCCATTGTACCACTTCCGAGTTACCCAGTTCCCAATCTGCAGAGGCAATGCTGAGGAGCCAGCAAGTCCTCTACAAAGTGGAGCATTATTCTCCTATCTCGACAGCATCTTTAATGTGGATCAGAGGTGTCTGTAGCTTCTTAGCAGAACACAACATTGATGAGTGACTGCAATAACTGACTTGAAAATGTGTGGTGAGCAGTTACAGTAATTGACCCAGTGGCAGGCTTGAAGCCTGGGGTTACCCGCGCTGTCCTTGCCCATATGGGGCTGCAGTGTCTTCATGGTGGTCTTGGCTATACATGCCACAATTCCTGCACCCGGAGGAGATTTGCGTTTTGCTTTGCTAATCCAGGAGTTACATCAGTCAGACTAAATTCCATCCACCTTGGCAGTTCTTTTTCCTTCGTCTTTAAACAGAAAATAAAACTGGAAGAATTTGCTTATCCACCACCATCCTGGAAAAGATGAGGACAGGTTTTGTGTCTGGGACCAGCAACATTTCTCTACTGTTTTGTGTTAAGTGCTGCGGTTCCCTCACAGGGCCCATAAACGTATGCAGACTTACAGGTTTCAACAGTGGACTTTGTACTCCTCAAACTGCTACAAAGAGGAAGATGGAGCATCTGAGCAGGGAGCCAGAGAGCCTGAGATCAAACACTCCTAATGTACAGCATATGGATGCCTTGGTTTCATTTGTGCTGACAAGGGCCATGCACGCAGCTCTGTCCCAGCTGCTGGAATGCAAAGCAAAGCTCGCAACCCCTGCTTTTGAAGTGAACAGTATTGAAGACATTCCTCTTCACATGCTACCACCTCTGCTCCTTGCAGCAGAAGCACCAGGTGCAAAAGCTGCACACATTGACTCTTTGGCATAGAAATGACCTGCAGCTTCATATTCAGAGGAGACTGCACTCTTCCAAGAGTTGAAGGGAGTGTCTACATACTACAGCTCTGAAGTTTAATGTCTGATCTTACAGCCCAAACCTTCTGTCTGCTCTTACATGGATGGGGAAGCACAAAGCTAATGCAGAAGTCTTGCTTGGCCTTACCAGAGGCGTTGAGTGGGCCACATAACAGGTGACAGGAGCAGTATTGCTTGCACAAAGCCATTTTACTCTCCTTCCACAGCCTTCCCTGTGAGGACAGTATTGGAGAGAGCAGATGGGGCTCTGTTACTGCAACTCCAGGCTCACCACTGCTGGGCTGGCACTTTCAAGCTCCTTTTCTGGTTAAAGTGAGGCTTGTGGTATTTTCTTGGCACCCTGCATTAAAGCAGCTTGAAACCTTCAGCTGGCAGGTTGTGTTAAAGATTTCAAAAAGGTCTTAAACTTTCATTTGTTACTAGGTAGTGTCAGCACTAGGACAGACATCATGGTGCTGCTTGAGTAGCAGGGACAGCACTACTTTGGGTGCTCTCTGGAAGGATAAGACATGTCTCAAGCTAAATGAATTTTTTACAAGGGAGTGGATGAACCAAACACCGTAATTACTTAAACTTGCTCAACACTAAAATCAGGAGGACGTTAAAGGCTTTATTACTCAACATCTTGATGAGGATTTTTTTTTTTTTACTTTTGCTTTGGATTTTGTTAGCATTGTGCTGCCAGACAAGGATGGCTGGTTAGAGACTTGGGACAACTTTTGAATGTCTAATGAAAAAGCAGGTATTTTGTATATTTAGTGGTGCAATTTGGAAGTCTGAGTGTGAGTCTTACCGCTCTGGGATGTGCTTTCAGTCTCTGCATGGGTGTTAGATGGTGAGTTGGACTAGATGATCCTTGTGGGTCCCTTCCAACTCATAATATTCTGTGATTCTGTGATTCTGTGAGTCCTATGTGAGTCCCCTCCAGAAGAAGGGATTGCAGCCATGTGCATCCCACAGGCAGGGCATCGAGACAGAAACTGTCATAGCAGCAGGTCCTTTTGCCATCTCTCCATGCTTTCCATCCCTCCGTGATCTGGTGCTGCTTTTCTCAGTACAAAGAGGGTGAAATAGGGAAAACTGTGTTTGATTCTGGGTTGTTTCCCCTCCTCTCTAAAGGGAAAGAAGGACAAAAGCAGTCAGTGCCTCAGTCTGGTGCGGCACAGGAAGAAACCAGAAGCAACCTTGTTCCTTGCAATCTGCATGGCTAACCAAAAATACAGAGGAAAATATCAGGATGAAGAAAACAAATGGAGCTGACACATTGTATAAATAGGTCTTCAAATGTCATGCATGGCTGGAACAAAGATATTTTGTTCCAAAGCAAGAGACAGCTTGAAATGGCTCAGTAATACACATTGAGAGGTTTGCTTATTTGGAACAGAGCTCTTCTAATGAAAAGGTTAATTGTGTTGCAGTGGAAAAGAGAAACGCATAGCAGAGGCCAGGCCTGCACTCCTCACCCTAACAGAATTTCCCACTGGGTCAAAGTGAAGATTTTCTATCACAAACATCACAGGACTGAACTACTAGCATTCCATAGTAGGTATTTTCACAGGTCAATAAGAATAGCTAGATACACCATATATTCCAGCAGCATTAATCCTGCTGGCATTTGGACAAGTCACAGCAGCATCCAAGGAGAAAAAGATGGTTCTCGGCTCAGCCTGATGCAGGTAAGTGTCCTTGGACAGAAACCGAGCACTGGTACTCAAGGTCAGCACTGAGTCATCTTCATTTACCACTGGCTTTTCCAGCTTGAAAATGCAGCATTTGATTCAGTTTTCCCCAAAAGGTTCACTCACAAGTGAAGTGAAGAAATGGCAAGTAACACAGTGGGCTTTGGGCAGTGGGCAAAGGGTTGCTATAACTACCCACAGGGCTGATGCTTTGTCTGCAAATTCTCCAGCTTTTTGACAAGAACATGAGCCCTATCACATGTGGAGGTTTTTCCCCTCTGCCCCAAGCATTTGATTTCCTATGTCTGCAAGCACACTGAATGAAGAAAGCCTCCTTCTCTGTCACCCCAGGGAAAATACAAACATCAGTCACCAATCCAGACCTGCACACCTTATCCCCAAGTCATCCTGGCAGGTCTAAAATCTCCACATCCTAATCAGGACTACTCCATTGACTGTTCTGGAGTTACTCCAGTTTCATAGGAATGTAAATAAGTATATCAAACCTGTTTACTTTCCTAGTAATATTCACATACAATTGGAAAGACTCCATCCTTGTACAATCCCCCTAGTCTTTCTGTTTCCGTTCTGTAGAATCATGTAACTGTTTGGGTTGGAAGGGACCTTAAAGGTGATCTCATTCCAGCCCTTCTGTCATGGGTAGGGATGTCTTCCACCAGACCAGGTTGCTCAGACCACCATCTAATGTGTCCTTGAACACTTCCAAGGATGAGGCATGCCGAGATTTCCTCCAGTGTCTCACCAGTCTCACAGCTAAGAATTTCTCCCTAGTATCGAAGTCTACTACCTCTCAGTTTGAAGTCATTCCACCTTTGCTTATCACTATATGTGTTTGTAAAAAGTCCCTCTTTTACAACTTTCCTGTAGGCTTCTAAGTGCCCTTTATATACTGAAAGACTACTCTAAGGTCTCCTTGGAGCCTTCTCTTCTCCCAGCTTAACAACCCCAGTGCTCTCAGCCTCTCCCCATAGGAGAGGCTCTCCAGCCCACTGATCATCTTCATGTATTGTGGGATTTTCAGAGCTTTAACACATTTCACTGTGCTCTGATCATGTTGCTAATTCCTCTTTTTTTCCCCACTGGCACTAACCCAGAGCTTTCTCTTCTTTGACTATCTCATGACTCCCACATTAATCTCTGGCTTCACAGATGCTGTAAACATGTCCCATAATTCTTATCGTAGGTTAAAATCATTCTGCTCTGAGATCCAAGCAGGGGTCAACACGCATTTCTTGTTAGCCTATATTATTTCCAACAGCAATTTCAATTTTTGTTTAAAAAATCACAGTTTAAAAATCAATTTTGGATAACTCCATATTTTGAGAGATACAGAGACTCCTTTCCCACAGGACTAGGCAGGTTTTCTGGGGGTGAAAGTGGCTGCACATTCAGGGCAGGATGAAGGTCTCCCAGTACCCCATCTCTCACAGAGACCCTCAGCTAGGAAAGGAAGGAGCAGAATAAAAAAGCAAACTGGGAGTGGTATTTTCCCTGAAAACCCCACCCCAGATCAAACAATTTGCAGTTCAGAACATTCTGAGCCAGATGTTTTATCAGTGTCCAACAGCCTTTGGCAGGTCTGTCTTGCTGGGAAGGTACCCAACATCCTCCTTTGTGAATTAGAGCTCCCCTGAACTCAGGCAATTTAATTCTGTGCACTGTGAGCAAGAGCTGCTCTACTGGCACTGAAACTCCATTTCATCTGTTGTCTACTCATTCCTGTGTCCCAATGAGTTGCCAGATCTCCTCCACCTTCTTAGTCCACGTGGATCTGTGCAATCTGAGGAGTCCTCGTATCTCTCACATTCATGTATTTCCTTTCTCTCCCAAACGGACTACAATCTTCCTGAGGGGAAGACAGAGGAAGATTATACTCATTAGAATGCTGTATAGGAGCAAACCCTGGATTTCCACAGAGGCTCATCAGTATTTTCTTTTCTGTTTTCTGTTCTGTTTCCAAGAACTCCTTTCAGGTGCTGGGTGGGGAACTCATCAGAAACATGAATACAGAGGCAACATGTTGCGTCTTTTGGGGAATCCCCTTTATTTAACACAAAACTTTTGCCAGCTATCAAGTCTGAACCTGTCTAACTCCACTTATGTAGGTCTATACAAGATACCATGTGACAGGCAAAATAAGATTTGTTTTTAGTGAGGTGTAACCATTGTGTGCCGTCACTGTGAAGCCAGAAGGCATTGTCCTAAGGCTTGGCCACTGTGCCGTGCCAACAGACACCCACCTCTGAGAGCTGTTGATGTGTGGAAACCCAAAGTCTCCAGGTTTGAGGCACACACAGTGACTTAGGAACAAATCTTGTCTCACTGCACACAGGAAGTTAAAGGAATTTTTGTCCTCTGGAAGTTACCAAGAAGGCTGCCTTAAATCAAAAATGGTCATAGACAGTGAGTTAGACCTTCTTAAAAACAGTAATTACTGGAGGAAAGTATGTTGGCAGTAGCCCAAGAATGAGAAACAATTACTAAATGCTGCTGCACACAAGGGGTTCACAGAGAAGCCAAATTGTGTCACAGGCCATCCACCCCCAGACCAAGATGATCAGTGGAAAAAGGTTTCTGTCAGGTCAGGAAACAAGTGGACAAATGCAAAACTGTATCCAAAAGGGAAAGTTTCTGCGGCTTTCACATGGGCTGTGTGCCTGCTGCAAGGAAGAAATGCAGACAGTCCAAGAGGCTTCTGCACTTTAGGCATGTCTGTAGTGATGTGAGTCTCCATGCTCCTTCACAGAATATAACATACCCTCTCATAATTACTGATTGTGAGAGTCTTTCTATCCACAGATTAGGTCCAGTTGGGAGGAGTTGAAGAAAGACCCAGAGCAGGTTTTTTGGTGTTTATCTAGAACATCAAATTCTGCTTACAGCAAATGTTTTCCTGTCAAGGGTATCTGGTTTCATTTCAGCTACAAATGTGAATCTCATTTAAAAACCCAGAGCAAGTCAGTGATAACGCGTCATTTTTGCAAGGAGTACAGGAACCTCCCTTTCTGATTTTGACAACTAGTGAAACAAAATCTGGAATACTTAAAGAAGTTCTCTAAAATCTTAGACTTTTTCTGTTGATCAATAAAGAAAGGCTTGGTAACACCTCAGGCTGATTTCTTAGTGGGAGTAGCAGGTGACTATTATAGGACAATACAGGTGAATCTCAGTAGTAGGCTGTGGTTTGTAATTGACCGTGAGTGTATATTAAAGGCTAGTATGAACCAATGAAGCATCTCTGTCGTATCTTCTCTTTAGGATAGCTGCTCTGGGAAATTGTTTGAAATACTTACCTTTAAATTTTTGTGTGTTATTTTAGAATAGATGTGATATTTACAATATTTAATGCAAAAAAATCTCTGATGTGACATCAGAAAGATGACACGACATTCTCCTACGTGACATGCCTTTTTGCAGAAGGTGAAATAATCCACAACCTAAAATTGTTTCCCCATCATCTGAAGGATAAATGAAATACATGAGTGTCTAGAGTCAAGGCCACAACCGTATTATTCTATGCAGAACAAGCAAGTTCATTAAAAGTTTCATGTATTCGTTTAACCTGTCTCATGACAAACCGTAGATCACTCCTATCTTTTTTCTGACTAAAGACTCAGAAATGTACTTTAAAATTACACTGTGTGAAGGTTTTAATTAATTTTGATAAAGCCTCATTAACCAAAAAATTAATCCAAAACGGTCTTGGTTGTCTTTATGCACCTTTACCACGTTATAACTCAGTAAATAGGACACCACTAAATGTATAGTTTTATGGCTGAGTCTGCTCTCTGGTGCTCATTTAATCATGTGTTTTATTGTTAGCTCTTCTCAAACTGTCAAGTGTTGTTCCTTATATGCTTTCTGTAACACACATCCTTCTAGTCCCACTCATCATTTAATACTATTGCCTTTTCTTTAGCCTGTTGATGACATTTATAGCTGGTTTTTTTCCCAAGAAATAACATATTTTTAAAACAGGGCCCATTTTTCACTTTTTAGTTCTTTGGCTCAAGAATTTCTCACACACTAGAAATGGTCCGGCTGATGGCTTGATCTTTATATCNCGGCAGCCAAGTGTTCTTGGGCTCCAAAAACATCTGCAGCTTTTGCAGCATGATTCTCCATCTTCAGTCGTGGCCTCAGGTGTATTCTGCATCGCTGTTTCTCTCTCTCTATTCCATAGGTCTGCAGGTAGACAGTCTGCTTTCACTATGGTCCATTCTACGAGCAGCAGCAAGATGCTTGGAAGAACATTTCTACCCCTTCTCTGGTCGGCCTGGGCAGGGGGCTTTCATGGCTTTCAGCTTCTTACACGAGTCCTGACTCGGCCATCTACTTTCTGTGACTAACTTTTTTTTCCTTTCTCAAGTATATTGTTCACAGAGACGTCTCTATCTCCTTCTGCTCTGACCTTGATTACCATGGCAGTGATGGGGTCCAGGCAGAAGCTATTAACCCCCTCACTTCCAGAGGAAAAAAAAAAAAAACAAACCATGATAATCTCCATCCAAGAAAGCAGCAGTGAAAACTCAGCATACTGATTCCGCTTTTCTTTGAGAGGCTCCAAGGAAAATCCTCTTCCTGTTCTGCTCATTAAGAAAAATGCAGAAGCTGCATGTGCTGTGGTTCATGGCACCAGCTTCTGCCACCCTCCCTGAGAACAGACACAATCACCATGGGCACCGAGGTCAATGCCTTGCAGAAATGCAAACATTTGTACATTTGTCCACATTCTTACCCAACAGAACTCTACCAGTGGCATGACACTACAAACTGGTGCTATTTAAATGTGTAGTGGCCTCCATTGTGCACAGGACTTACTGATACTATGGGGCTGTGTCCATACAAAGTCTAGAATAGAACAGAGTATTTTCCCTTGAAAGGGATATACAATGGCAGTCCAACCACCCAACCACTTCAGGGCTGACCAAGTTAAAGGAAGCACAGGTGAGGACCCGGACAACTGGAAGTTGGCTAATGTGATCCCCATTCACAAGAAGGGCCAGAAGGATGACCTGGGTAATTACACACCTGTCAGCCTGAACTTGGTTCCGGGTAAAGTTATGGAGCAGATAATCCTATGTGCAACCTGCATGTTAACCAGGAGATCAGGCCCAGTCAGTATGGATTTAGAAGGGGTAGGTCTTGCCTGACCAACCTGATCTCCTTTTATGACCAAGTAACTCGCCTGGTAGATGAGGAGAAGGCTGTGGATGTACCTGGACTTCAGTAAGGCCTTCGACACAGCCTTTCATGGTACACTGCTGGGAAAACTGGCAGCCCAGAAATTTGACAAATACATTCTCTGCTGGGTCAGGAACGGGTTGGACAGTCGAGCCCAGAGAGTGGTGGTAAATGGTGTCACATCCAGCTGGCGACCGGTTACTAGTGGTGTCCCCCAAGGATCATTGTTGGGTCCAGTCCTGTTTAATATCTTTATTGATGATCTCAAAATTGGGATTAAGTCTGTCATAAGCATGTTTGCAGACAATACCAAGCTCAGAGCAGGTGTCAGTCTGTTAGAGAGTAGGAGAGCCCTGCAGAGGGACCTGGACAGACTGGAAAGATGGGCAGATTGCAATAGGATGAGTTTCAGCAAGTGCAAATGCAGAGTTCTACGCTTTGGTCACAATAACCCAATGCAGAACTATAGGCTGGGGATGGAATGGCTGGAGAGTGGGCAGGCAGAAAGAAATTTAGAAGTGTTGATGGATAGGAAACTCAACATGAGTCAGCAGTGTGCCCAGGTGGCCAAGAAGGCCAATGGCATCCTGGCCTGCATCAGGAATGGTGTGGCCAGCAGGACAAGGGAAGTTGAAGTTTTCCTTCCCTTGTACTCATCACTGGTTATACCACACCTTGAGTACAATTTTGGGCCCATCAGTTTAAGATGTTGAGATACTAGAGCAAGTTCAGAGAAGGGCAACAAGGATGGTCAAGGGACTGGAGCACAAGCCCTATGAGGAGTGACTGAGGGAGCTGAGGCTGTTTAGCCTGGAGAAGAGGAGGCTCATGGGTGATCTTTTTGCTGTCTATAGCTACCTGAAAGGGGGTTGTAGTCAGACAGGGGTCATTCTTTTCTCTCAAACTACTGGAGACAGTACAAGAGGACATGGTCTCAAGCTCTGTCAGTGAAGGTTTAGGCTGGATATTAGGAAAAACTTTTTCACTGAAAGAGTGATCCATCATTGGAACGATCTGCCCAGGGAGGTGGTAGAATCACCATCCCTGGAGATGTTCAAGAGTTGGCTCAAGGCACTGAGTGATATGGTTTAGACAATAGGACAGTGATAAGTAATAGGTTAGACTTGATGATCTCAAAGGTCTTTTCCAACCTTGTTAATTCTGTTATTCTGTGATTCTGTGAAGTCTAAGAGTCACATCCAAGGAATAGAACACAAGTATTATGGGGAAAGATGCTGTTAAGGTGGTTACCAACCTCATTTAGACCTACAGGCCATCATGAAGAAAAATTTTTAGCAAGAGGAAACAGGCAAATACTCTGCTTCTTGGACTTTCATGCATTTCCACATACATATATTTTAAGAAGAACAGTAAAGATTGACTGTTTTTTCTAATGCCTTTTCAAACTCAGCAGTTTTTTACTCCATCAGAAGAACTCAGTGCAGCAAAATGGAAACATTTTGTGGTAACTCATCCATTCAGCCAACACTTCCTATGGCAAGCAATGGAGCTCACCTCTTCCATGGATCTCTCTCAGCATGTCAGGCTGTACAACAAAGCTGAAACAAAGTGCTCTGGCATTGCAGAGACAAAGTATCCCACCATGTTTTTAAAGAAATCCTGAGCTACTAGTCCCTGGCCCCTCATTTCCAATACTGGTCTGCAAGTGTGTTGTGTCCATCCTGACAAGTCCTGTGATCAGCCAGCTGATGGGATGATGCAGGACATGCACACTTTCTGGGACATAATGAAACTAAAAACAAAGCTGAAAAACACTACGTACTCCGTTCTGATAACTAACAGGTACAGAACCCTACTGCTCAGGACAACAGGAGAGAGCAACGACTCTCACATAATCCATTTAAGAGGAACAAAGTAATTGGAAAACATACTCCTGAGACTGGATTTAGTCACACAATTTTAGTTTCATCACCCATTTACTTTCTAAGTGTTCCCCAAAAGCCTAACACTTGATCTAGGCTGCCTGTGTTGCCAAAACTCCTCAGCAAATGGGATGAATGAGAGCGCAAGGAGCAAGCAGAAAGGTGCTTCCAGTTGGGAGTCTGAACGGCAATACCACTATTTCAATCCAGTTGAAAAAAAACCGCTTTTTTGAAATCTTAGAGAAAGCAAAGCATGTGTGTTTCCCAACCTCTGCAGGGGTCTGGCTGAGAGGAGCCCATTTCAGTTCCTGGAGCCCTTCACATCAGCTTTGCAGATTTGCCAACAAGATGGCCTGCAGTATGTTTACACATGGTATCTGGCAACAATAATTCAGTGAAAATGAAAAACGCTTCTCATTCATTGCAAACAAATGGGTACAGTGCAATTCCAGGCAAACTTTCCCAAAGCAGGCAGCTCTCTGGATTGAAAGAGAAAAGAGTGCAGAAAGAGTGTGGGGGCCTGGAAGGAACCCTGACAGGAAATGCGTGGGAACGGTTACTTCAAAGAGTGGAGTAGATATCTAGGAAATGAGCAAGCTTCCACATGCAGTACTTGCTTTTTGGTCTGGGAAAGCAGAGCTCTTCCCGTGGTCAACATGGGCTGCCAGGGCTGCAAACCACGGCCACCACCAGCTCATTGCTCATCACTCAATTATCCTCAAAACAACNGGCATGTCTTCACATGCCATTCACAGTCACTCAGCCTGCCCTCAGGCCTTTCCCCTAGTCACATACCTTTCTGGGAGGGGAAGATAAGAAAAAAGAGTCCTCCATTTTTTGTCTTGGTAGAAAGGAGATAAAACCCCTCCCCTGCCATATGCCTTGCCAGGAAGGGGAGATAAGATAAGACACAGAGTCCTCCATGCCACATTCCTTTCAGGGAGGGAAAGGGAGATAAGAAGAGATACCTATTGTTTGTTCTAGTAAAAAGGAGAAAAGTTTTATAATAGAACAAAAGGCCTCTCCCCATGACACAACTACTTCTGGCATTATGAAGCTCTGTGACCCTGCAAGTCTGGGCATCTTCTGAGAAATACAGAGGCCTTCATCTACTGCTAGGTTTCTTCCTTGCAGACACTTTGTCTGCCAGAGCTTGTGATATCAACACTCAAGGCCACTGGAACCCATGGAGAAACCTTAGAGGACAGTTCCAAAGCTCATCTAGACAGGGATGTGCCAGATGAAGGCATCAGAGCTATGACAGTGAGTAACTCTTGACACAGCTCAGAGCCATAAGGCCACACATATTCCTGTGTCTGCTTGTCTCTGCATCTACACCTTTTATGGTCCTCCTCAATCTTCACTGGCACAAAATCACAAACTATTCAGAAAAAGGCCCAGCAATTATGTGGAGAAATGTGTGGCATATGTACCACTCATAAGCATGAAAAACCTACAGCACTTAACATAGGTGAGAAAAAAATCACCTTTAAGAAAAGTATGACAGGAAAATTGATCTTGAATGTATGTGATCTGAAAGTTAAGGCACATTATTATGTGTGGATAAAATTTAATTCTCACTATGGCTTACGTGTATTTATTTTTACATATCAGTGTTGTATTCAGTGCAGAGTTCATAAATTGCCTTAGCGATAGGGCCTCAATGCAAACATAACCAATTTCATAGCCAACAATAAATATCTCTAAAATCAGTTATATCAATAGCTCATGTGATCTCTCCATAAACCTATAGATTCATTGTAGTACTTCTATTGTCATTGATTTAAAAGCTACAAATGGCTTTCCTGAAGATTTACGGGCAATAATAGCTGGCAGCAAAATTACCTGGGACTCTAGACAGGAGAGGCCTGGTTGAGAGTTGTTCCACTTTCCTGTGTAAAAGTTCTGTTGTGTTTACTTCACTAAAGTTTAACTTGGCTATGATTTCATAACTCCTGAATTCATGCAGCCCCTTGGCCAAGCCATAGAACAGCAACTCAGTAAAGATGAGTGACATCATTAACCCAATACAGTAGCTATTCAGATGTACTCTGTGGTCTTCTTACATAATCACCTAATTTTAGCTACAGAGAGAGCCGCATACAGTACCACAGTGTATTATGAGCTCTGAATAACTGCCTAATATCCAGATGCTTTTTCCAAGGTTGCTTTTTCCCCTCTTGTTTTTAAAATTATTTCCTTACACAAATCTCTGTGTGCCACTTTCCCCTAAGCAAACCCTTCCTTAAAACCTGTTCAAGGCTTCTGCTACTCTTGATCACCTTGACACATCATTAGCTGGTCATTGCAGTTGTAATGGTGCTCATGGCACTACTATACAGCCAAGACCTTGGGATTTCATAATGACTGTCAACAAGAACAGCCCCAGAAAACAGTAAGTTTATACAAGCTTTAATTCAAGCACTGGACACCCATATGCTCAACTCGAAGCACTTGGTTTGCTAAAAGTAGCTGTTTCTTTTAGTTCTAGAAAACATCTATGAAAATAGTTTTTGATCAAGAAATATTTCCAGTCAAGGACTCTTTTTTTGCTACATGCTAAAACAGTAGCATCTGCAAGCTGCAATCAATTAACAACAATTAATAACAATCAATTAACAACAAAAAGGTGCGTATTTCATGCCAGTTACTGGTAAAAGCTCCAGATGCAAGTTAAAGGCAGTAGCTTAAACACACCAGCAGTAGTGTTGGAAATCACACGGATAGATGTTTCACTTTGGAAAAACAAGAAAGCTGGGCTTTCATTGCAGGAATCACAGGCACAATGAGTATGCAGGTGCTGTGCTGTGCATCCAAGAAAAATTGTATATTATGCACACTGCATGTGCAGGCCCTACAGATCCTATCACATAGAAACCCAATGGTCCTATTTCATGCAATTTACTTTTCTTCAGCATTTTGTCTGATATTTTTACACAACTATGTTCTAGCAACGAAGCTCATAGCTTCAAAACCCTCCCTATTTCTGTAGTGTTTTTCATCTAAATGGCTTAACACACTAGATCTCAGAAAGTTCAAATTGCTGATTGCTCAGACATTCCTCTGCATGTGGGAACTTATTGAAAATATGCTGACAGATTTCTTTGCACTTATA
The DNA here is from genome assembly GCA_013390025.1 of Pitta sordida. Taxonomy (NCBI): domain Eukaryota; kingdom Metazoa; phylum Chordata; class Aves; order Passeriformes; family Pittidae; genus Pitta; species Pitta sordida. The sequence goes on along the minus strand of WEKX01018178.1, from coordinate 11,195 downwards.
GAAAAGGCTCAAGACTCTCTATACTGCTTGTACCAGGACACTTTATTTTGGAGCATGCAGAAGGAGATGCTGTTAAAACCCCCGAAGCACAGTTCTGCTAATCCCCACCATCTTTCTACTAGACATCTGACCTTCCCTCTCAGCACACTCCGTCACTGCTGCCCAGAGCTCTTCTCCAGCCAGGAAAGCTGGCAGCTGGTCCCTATCCTCTGTGTAATCAACTAGCTCACCTCAGAGATATGCTTGCTTTGTGCTGGTGCAGATTCACTTCTTCCTTTCCACAGGCACTACTATCTGCATATAGCACTCTGGCCCAGCTTTCTGTCCAGCTAAAACTAGTGCCTTGTGACAATTTCTGGAGAAACAAACATGCTAAAACCCAAGACAACAGTCTGCTGGCTTAAGCGTTGGCAGCTCCTTGACACTCGTTTCCATGAGCAGAGGTACTGGCTCCTGACTTCCAGTTCACTCTGTGCTACTGGTGCAATATGTTTTATTGTGGAGTTTAACAAATCATGCTAATGTTGGGAGCTGAATGTTATGCTGCAGAGGGCAACTAGCTGAGCACAGCCCTCCCCACCCCTACCTCTAATATGACTATACAATTGTTCACAGGTTATTCTGAGTTGGAAGGGACCCACAAGGATCATCTAGTCCAACTCCCAAGTGAGCGCCCACCCAGGGATCGAACCCACAACCCTGGAGCCACGGGCACCATATTCCACCCATCCAAGTCTCCCATCATCTAGGCCATGTCACGGAGTTCCTCATCCAGTCTTTTCTTACACACCTCCAGAGATGGTGACTCCACCACCTTTCTGGGCAGACCATTCCAATGAAGGATCACTCTTTCTTGTGAAAAAGTTCTTCCTAACATCCAGCCAATGCAGCTTAAGGCCATGTCCTCTTGTTCTGGTGTCATCAGCCTGAGAGAAGAGATTTACACCCACCCGACTGCAACCTCCCCTCAGGTAGTTGTGAACAGCAATNAACAGTGCCAGATATAAATCAGTCCCACTGATCCCTGTGGGACTCCGGTAGTGACTGGCTGACAGCTGGATGTGGCACCATTCACCAACACTCTCTGGGCTTGTCCATCCAACCAATTCCTAACTCAACACAGGGTGCTCCTATCCAATCCGTGCTCCAAGGGTTTCTCCTGAAGCTTACCATGGGAAACCGTGTCAAAGGCTTTGCTAAGATACAAGTACACAACATCCATGGCCTTTCTATCGGCTCCCAGAGGGAGGGGGAGACCCGGACCAGGTGCTTTGCTGCTGGGGGGAGGCTGCGCATTTCCGGACCCGGGCTTCCCACCTGCAGGTATTGAAACCATTAACATTCTCAGGAGCACGGCTAACAGGGGCTTGAGTAACTGCGGGGGCTTTGAAAGTGAGCGATTAAGAGGCAGTTAGTGCGAGGGATCAACGTGCAGCTTCAGAGGGACACGCCGTGAGCCGAACTAGGACGCCCGGGGGGAGGGGGAAACCCGGACCAGGTGCTTTGCTCCCGGGGGGCTGGGCTTGCAGCGCCCAGGCAGCCACCATCCGTGACCGACGTGCGGCTTCAGAGGGACGCTAAAAAATCTCCATGTGGCAAATACTGCGTGGAAAAATACTTGGTAAAAAAAAAAAATCACATTTAATAATTAGATTAAAACAAAGCCCAACTGTACACAAGTGCTGAGCGGACATAAACAGGAATGATCTTTGTGCCTTGGGACCAGGAAGACAGTCCAGTCCAGGACTCACTGGGGTCCTGTTTGTTTGTGTAGGCATTTATAAAATACATAAGAGAAAAACTAAGGTTTGGTTCTGCCCAGTCTGTTGGAGTGCAGTCCCTGCATTCACTCTGGCAGGCAGAGGACCCTACGTTTGAGATTCCGAATGTATTTTAATTGGAAAAAAACTGGCACCCAAGTAGTGCAGTGTCATTCAGTAACAAACATCATTAATGCTGAGACTGGGCTGTAGAGAGCCAGCGTAGCACCCTTGATTCCCAAAGGAAGTGAAGTGTCCATTGGTCAAGCACATGGAGGAACAGGTTAAGAAGCAGAGTGAAGGCAGACAAGAATAACCAGAACTATGCAACATTTTCAGTTCGGGTGTATCTCCAAAAGAGCCTTTTCAGCCTGAGTTGCCAGGGTGACAAACCCACAGCCTGAAGGATTCAGATCGTCACGACAACCAAATGGCTGTCAATGCAAATACACAGCACTGCTTGAATTTATTTACAGGCACAAGCCCAGAAAAGTTAGATTACAACTGCAAGGTTAGTGTAATTCCCTGATTCAGAAAGGTGGTTTACAGCCCTCTATGCAGCAGAAATATGCTGCCAAAGAACACTGAAGTGACACTGAAATAGCTGAACTATATTCCTAGATCTGCCACCAATCTGACTCTGATTAACTCTCCTCATCTTGTAATTCTGTTTCTTCAATCCTGCTGTGATAGTTGTTTTTCCTATTTAGATTCTTAAAGCAGATGATACTATCTCTGATCATAAATTTGAGAAAGACTAACGGAATAAAAGTCTGAACTTGAAGAAGAATTCCTGTAACGAAGCAAAAAGGAAGGGTGGGAAGTGGGAATACTCTGGAGAATTCAACTAAATTACTTCTCTCCCTCACCTCCCTGCCCGTCAAAGAAAACCATTTAACAACTCACAGAACTGTTTAAAATCTATTGTATGACAGAGTAGAACAGTGTGTTGTACAATAAAATAAGTGGTTAAAAGAGACAGGAAAAAGTGTGCATCCCTGTTGCACTTAATTAATTTCCAGAGCTAGAGTTTCCTTTTTATTTTTGTAGTGTAAATATGAGCTAATAAAAACCAACAAAGAAGTCCTACAAACTGACATTTCATGGAGCCTGAAGTAAAAAGATTATCACCTTGTGAACCACAAAATCTATTGTTGCATTTGGGAATGTGATAGTTGTCATCCTTACTGATTCTGTGGTCAGTCATCCTTCTGGCATTACAGGATGATTTTGCAATGTTTTTGGATTATTTATGGGACCTTTGAAAGCTGGCATTTATTTTTTAATGACAATGGGTTGTGATGCATAGACATGCATGATTTTTATCCTTCACCTTCAACCTACAACTGGCCTGGAGTGCCCATCTACCAGTCCCACCGTTCCTAGAAAGGTTTCTAAAAAATTGTCAGTGCAGTAGTATCGCATAAACCTGAACTTCACAGTGGAGGATAACTAACAATGGGTGACTCAGCACTGGGGAAAAATCTCAAAAAGAGGAAAGTCTACAGCATTCTGTCAATCTAACTCTCCCCTCTCTCTCTTTTTTTTTTTAATTTATTTATTTATTTTTTATTCTTTTTGTATTTTGTGGCTTTCTGGGCTAATCCAGTGCATTGTTTCATTCTGCAAAGGGTCAACGCATATCACCGTTTTGCTAAGCATCCCAATTGCCTGAGAGAGGCTCATGTCTCTCAGACTAAAAGACTTACTGCAGATTCTCAGCCTTGTTCCTTCACTGCCCTTGCCTCACACTGATAACACGCCCAGCTTCAGTTTCACTGGTCCCCTACACTTCATCCAAGACAACTGCTTAACCTTAATTAATGTGAACGCCCCCCAGGACAACTGCTCATCCACATAGTAATGCACCACTTGAGGTACGTAACATGTAACTTCTTGGGCATAAGTCTCTGCATAGCATGTCCCCATAAATAAAATAAACAAAAAATGTACACATACATGTGTATATGAATAGTTGTCATATTAATGATAATGTGATCTCAGTTACCGTAGCAGGTGAGGTGCAAGGGCAATCAAGTTGGAATCATCAGGTTTAGGATGTATTTTTTTTGTGTTACTCAGAACACTCCTTTCAGAATAACTTTCTAGGCAAACTTTAGCACTCAAGGATAATCTGTCTTGCAGTAGTCACTGCAGGATTAGGAAGACCCTTCTGTGAATCAGAAGCCTGCTGCATTGTCCAAACACCAAATTATAGAAGGATCATGGATCTGGAAATTAATGGTGGGCTGTTTAGTAAATTAAAAATGCAGGAACTATTTTTGACCGTATTACATATGGACAATTTACAATGGGCTGGTATGCTGGTTTGGGGCTGGAGTTAATTTTCTTCACAGTGTCTAGTGTGAGGCTGTGTTTTGGGTTTGTGCTGAAAACAAGGTTGATAATACAGAGACATTTTTGTTATTGTTGAGCAGTGCTTACAGAGGGTCAAAGCCTTTTCTGCTTTCTGTACTGCCACACTGGTGAGGAAGTTGGGGGTGCATGGGAAATAGGAAGGAGACACGACCTGGACAGGTGACTCAAACTGACCAAAGGGATATTCCCTACCATACAATGTCATGCTCATTCCCTCAGGTGGAGGGAGTAAGAAGGAAGGAGAGGACATTTGGAATGATAGTGTTTGTCTTCCAAAGTAACCATTACACGTGATGGGGCCCTGCTCTCCTGGAGATGGCTGAACACCTGCTGTCCCATGGGAAGCAGTGAATTAATTCCTTGTGTTGCTCTGCTTGCGTGCACAGCTTTTGCTTTCCCTATTAAACTGTCTTTATCTCAACCCATAAGTTTTTCAGTTTTTACCTTTCTAATTCTATCCCCAGTCCTGCTGGTGGGAGAGTGAGTGAGTGGCTGCGTGGGGCTTGGCTGCTGGCTAGGGTTAAACCACAACAGCTGGCAAGTGCAGTATTANACAGCTGGCAAGTGCAGTATTAGGTTTTTTTTTTTCACTATCATATTTCCTTCAAATCTCTATACATGAGAGGGGGGGGGGGGGTGGGGGTGGGGAGTAGGAGGAGGGAGGAAAGATCAAATCCACAAATGTTTAAACATTATTTTTATAAGGGGAAGAAGGAAAAGTGTGTGTCCCAATTCAACATTCACAAGAAACTCTAAAACATCCATAAGGATAAGAACACAATCAGCAGAATTGCTTTCTAAAATGTGAACATTTCTAAGCTAGAGACAATCTCTTCCTGCAATATCTCTTGAAACTCTAGGATTTGAAAAATGCAAATAGCAGCAATTAGAAGCAAGAGAAAGAAAGCAGTTTTTAAAAGCTGATGGAAGACATTTGCCTCTTAGCTAAATTTGGAAGACTGCAAACTCAAAGAAGCGCTTTCAACTTCTAATACACATGACATTAGACTCAGGTGCTCACAAAAGGAGATGCCTCTATGCTGTATTTACCAAGCTGATTTTCAGAGGAAAGCTATCCCAATTGCTTTTCTACTCCTCAGTGGCTGTGAGACAGAAGGTGCCATGCTCTCAGCCCAGGTGTCACTGAAGCTGCTCAGTTGGGAGCAATCCTTTTGGCAAAAGTTCCACGTGCATTTTTTGGTCTGCCTTGTCAGAGGAAACACAGAAACACAAACTCAGTACACCTCTGGTGTACTGAGTCATCCCACCATGGAGGAAAAAATAATCTGCATTTTGAATAATCATTTTCCAGATGTATTAACTTGCATTTGACAGGGTGACTCCTTGTTATTTCCTGCTTCTCTTTTTTCAGTGGTGTTTGCAGTGTTATTCTCTATCATCTGTTAATTTCATTAACATACTGTTTAATGATCTTGAAGGGGGTAGCTTAAAGTCATGTTACATAAAACCGGACATAAATTCCCTGTTCCTGCAGCATCCCACTGCTCACCTCCCACTCATCTCTGTGCCCTGTTATTTATCATGACCTGTTTCCTCATCTCCTCATCTCTAAGAGCTCATACTTTGTTCGTATGGCATACCCTTTTCAGGTGAAAAGTCCGGAGCCACTGGGCATTAGCTCCTTAGTTTGGGATTGCTTCTTGCTTTTCTTTGACTGCTATATTGTAACTTTAAGGATTGAAGTAAATTTATTTGAGTCATTACAATAACAAAAGTTTTGCCCCAGTTCTGTGATGCACTAGTATGATAAGGCAACATGCTCATCGTCACTGCATTGTAACAAATAGCAGTGGTACTATTGTAACAAACTGGATACTTTCTATTCTAAAAAAAATGCTACTCTTTTTTTCACTATTAACCACAATTAAAATATGTATCAAGACAATGAAATTATTCTACGAATAATAAAGGAGATCTTACTGGAAAATGCTATAAAACCTTGGAGCCATTGATGATAACACTGCTTGCAAAGGCTGTTTTGAAGGTGCTGAAGTCTCTGTTTGGAATATTCCTGGTGTTTCCCTCTACATAGTTACGTAATTTTAAATGAAGGGTCAATTGCATACTATACATCAGCTTCCTCACAGATGGCACCCCTTGTTAATGCTCCAAGACAAAGTGTTAGAAAACCTGGCATCTCTTTGCTAAGACATGTATTTCATTAGAATTTCATGCAGACTCTTGAGTTTAAGCCCTTTGCTTGCATAACCATTGCAAACGTAGGTTTCACTGCTCTAGAGAGATGCCAAGTGACAACGGAAGAAAATATTACAGAAAGAGGATAAGCTCCAGCTGACTTGGAATAGCTGCACTACAACTTCTGCAGTGCAAAATGAAAGATGTGTGTATGTGCATTAAGAAATATGCCTACAGTAATACCTCACTGCATTGCAACACCTCCCTTGCGACCTCGCTGGTTTGCAAGAAATTTTATATGCAAATCTGCCTTAGTGATTCACAAAGCTTCCCAGCCGACGCATGCACAGTGCCTCTGCTTCGCCAAGGCGCGGCACTGGTGCTCCCTGTGAGGTGGGACTGGCCTGGGCCCATGGGGAGGGCGCGCGGTGCATTTATGGTCCCGCAGCAACATGCCCCAGTCCCTGCCCTGCTCCTATGTGTCTCCACAACCGGTCCCTACAGTGGAAGGTTCATGCTGCCGAATGCCCTAGGCAGCCATTGAGACACAATGGCCACAATCCCCACAGCTAAGGGACTGACCACTGCTCAGTGAGTGTTACTGTTTCCATGGCTACAGGTGGGGAAGGCAATGCTACAGGTGGGGAAGTGCCTGGGGACTGCACACCAGTGCACCTGGTGATGATGTAGCCCCAGGGAAAATGCCCCATGAAAGTGGGGCTGGGCTGGCCACAGCAGTGGTGGGGCAAGTGCTGTGTGCTGTGGCAGTGGCAAGACATGCCCACAAGTTAAGGTTTCCCAGGCACCAAGAGCACCAACCTGAGCTCAGGGACATCCCTTCCCCACTGCGTAGGCAGTGCAAGCGTGAGTAGTGGCGGCAGCCTGGCAGCAGCTGTGGAAGCAGCAGCATGGCCAAAGAGAAGCCCAGGGATTCTCTGGGGAGTCTCCCCAGGCAGAGAGGGCTCAGAAATACTCTCCTTTGCTCCCCTGTGTTGTGAGAGCCCATGAGGAGGAGTAGAAAAGGCTCCCCAGCGCTCCTGATTGGCTGAGGGTGGAGAAAAGGGCATAGCCTGTATGCATACTAATGACTTGCATGTGCTTGTGAACGAGACATTTTGCAAGACCTTGGGGAGACCTGTTCCTCGTGAGGGGTGAGGTATTACTGTATATGCAATGTCACAAAAATAAATGCTGCTACTACAGCAAAAGTCTGCGTAACAAGAGAGGCAAAATTGTTATGCACACAGTAACTAGCAGGTGCTCCTTCTTGCCGACCTGACATTCCTCTGGATCCCAAGGGAGTCTGAGGGAAAATGAGGTAAGATGGGTGTTGTGATACACCTATGTGGATTTGATGGATGAGCTGTTACTGGATGGGACACAGCCAGAGGGTTGTGGTCAATGGCTCTGTGTCCAAATGGAGGCTGGTGATGGATAATGTCCCTCAGGGCTCTTTCTTGGGACTAGTGTTCTTCGGTATCTTCAAATGACAGACAGTGAGGTCCAGTGCACCTCAGCATGTCTGCAGATTGCATAAGCCGAGGGGTGCAGTCGACGCAACAGAAGGACAGAATGTCAGCCCAATGAACCTGGACAAACATGAGAGATGGGCCCACACCTGGAGCTCTGCATCCAGCTCTGGGATTACCAACACAAGAAAGACATGAACGTGTTAGAGCATGTCTGGAGGAGGCCAGCAAGATAATCATTAGAGGGATGGAGCACCTCTGCTATGAAGACAGGCTGGGAGAGTTAGAGATGTTCAACCTGGAAAGAAGAAAGCATAGAGCACCTTCCAGTACCTTAAGGGGGCTAATAAAAAAAGAGGGAGAGAGTGATGAGACAAGGAGCAATGTTTTTAAACTGAAAGAGCATGGGTTTAGATTAGACATTAGAAAGAAATCTCTACTGTGAGGGTGTTGAAGCACTAAAACAGATTGCCCAGAGCTGGATGTCCCAACACTGGAGGTGTTCAACATCAGGCTGAATGGGTCTCTGAGCAACCTGGACTAGTGAATGGCATCCCTGTCCAACGACAGTGGCATTGGAACTAGATAATCCATAAAGTCCTTTCCAGCCTATCACAGAAAGTCTGTGATCTTACGAAGTTCAACACAAAGGACCAAACCCAAAACAGTCATATATAACCACTAGATGGTAAATTGGCTGGGCAGCAGCTTTGCAGTGGGGTTCTGGACCTTGCACAGGATTAGGACCTGTAAGGAAAGGGTGATGACTTTCATAGTATATGCCTTAAAAAAGCGATGGATGGTGAAACTTGTTGCAGAAATCTTCAGGGTACCTCTGCACAAACTGAAAAAGTTTCAGTTCTGGCCTTGCAGGGGCAGGACTCAACTGATATTTTCACCACGTGGCATGTTATATAACAAGTGAACAGTAGGGTCACAAATAGGACTCTTAATTTGGGGGTACTTGCTTTGGACGACCCCCAGAGCAGATGTCCAAACTAAGACGTAAGCGCATGCAATGACAAAACCACTCAATTCCCTCACCTCCCATGCTAAAAAGGGACTGTATAAAAGTAGCTCAGGGACTGAACCAGGCAGGACCCACTACCACAAAGTAGCCCTGTGCACTGAAGGAACAACATGGTGCTGCGGAATTCACAGGGGTGACCATCTTCTGCTTGCAATATCTCTGTCCTTCTCTTTCTTCCCTATACACCAAATAAAGTTGGTATTGTTGAACAGGCATTTGGTCTCATTTGCACCTTACTTTGGGCAGAGGACTTGAACATCAAATCATAGCAGGACCTGAACATAAACCTGCTTGGCGAAACTGCAGAGAAACATGTCCTTGTAATGAGACACACGAGTATTTTTCATGTTTACTCGGTAGTGCTAAAGAAGTAGCTTAAATAGGATATGAATTGTGGACACTGCACTTCAAGAAATGCAGACAACCAGAATAAGCCAGAGGAAGGCTAATAACTGATAATACACCAGAAAACATAAATCATAAAGCAAAACTGGAAGAATGAGACAGGAGAAAATAATAAAATTTAAACATAACAAAAAGCTGCTGCAAAGAGCAACATCATAAACTGGGTTCCATGGCTGCTAGGAACAGGTTAGGAAATAGTAGGCTTAAATTGCTGCAAGAATGTTTTTCTTAGAGGTTATGAAAAATGTTCTACTGCTAAGAATGAAGCACTGGAATAGATTGTTTAGGGAGATTGTGCAGTGTCTCATGACGACACTGAAAATCCAGTAAACATGCCAGACCTGGCCAGGTACAGCTGTAACCTGAGTCAAGGATGGACTACAGAGCTTCTCAAGGACCCCTCTAGTCTCCTGTTTATCTACTGCGGGTATTAATCTGTTGCATCTATTATTTCATGATACAAGGAAATATCCAAGAGCCCACAGGCTTTTGAAAGAGTTAGAAAATCCACACTATCCATGTAAGAGCCCCATGGGAAAGTTAAATGAAAAAAAAAAAGATTTATTTGCTATGTTTTCTCAATCAGTCTTCTTTCGAGTCATCTCTGAGAGAAAAAGATGAATATAGTGTCTGATAATCAGTCACTAAAAAAAAAATAAATCACAAACTGCTGCCAAGGTGCTAAAGCAGCACATAGGTTATGGAGATTCCAACAAACTGATTTAAGATGCTGCCAAAGTGGGAAACTGTCAGCATGCTCGAATACCTTTGTATGTAGGATGGGAAACTTTGACATCCAAAGAAAATTTCAACTGGGGTGATACACTACAGAGAAATATCTCGCATTTCAGAGCTGTCCAGATTGCACGATGCAATTAGATGCTGAAGCCCCAGAGGACGAAGTGCATACGGAGTGTGTATTGCATACAAAATTGTGTTTAAATGTGATTAGCCAAAAATCCTAGCAGATTTAAAAACTGATGTAATAAGATAGGTCTATGCTTCAATGCCAGGCAAGCATAAGGACATCTCTGCTAGCCAACTATCCAACTCTTTATTCACATATATGTATAAAACAGTCCAGCTGATGAGAAGAGTCTGGGATTAACAGGGGACAGAACCTCCCAAATTCCTAGCCTGCCTATGGTAAAATGTCAGAACAAACCTGCTGATTTTTAATGAGGGCAACTGTAAGACTTCCAGTAAGTTCCCATTGCTGCTTTTAGACTTTCTAGGATATACAGGCATTTAACATCACAAACAAATAGAAGATGGATTTTGCAATACTATTGTGACTAACAGGACACATCTGGACACCCCCAAAGGCATCAGAGGTCAAAGAAACTGATGGATAAACATCTAACCAAAAGGCTGGCACTTCAGCTCAGCAGTGCCACTCATTGCAGAACACTCCTCAGGGTCCAGCACAGATTGACTTGATAACAGATGATAGTTTCTCTTCCTGTAATACGTAATTCTCAACAGCCCAAAAAAGAACATGCTAGTGTGACAAAGAACATCAAACTAAGCATGTTATTACAAGCAAGGATGTAGTGACTTAAGACCTTTGAACATAAAGTCACAGTTCTTTCTATTAGTCACAAAAACTAGAGGCAAATATGTCATCTTCAGTAAATTGTAGGTTATGGGAAACAGACCAGAGTTACTTAGGATAATCCACAAGTAGTAGCAAACAGGCCAAGGAAAAGTGCCAGGACTCAACCAATCTTCTCACCTGTTGCAGAAGACTTAAAAAATAAGATAGGAAAGGAAACAAAGAGCACAGGACAAGAAAAAGAGTTCATTTAAGACCTCCATAACAGCAGCAGGAGCAACAAAGAAGGAATAGCAAACCGAGATGACCAGTAGCGGGTGGCATGCGATGATCTGACGGGCAGAGCCTTGCCTAGTCTACAATTGTCAATAGCACAAAGTACTACAGACCATAAATTGCTATGAAGAAACATCAATCATAGAATCACAGAATACTATGAG
>WEKX01018176.1:0-30087 GCA_013390025.1 Pitta sordida | reverse complement strand
TGGGCGTTCACATGGGAGTTGGACTAGATGATCCTGTGGGTTCCTTCCAACTCAGAATAACCTGTGAACCTGTGACCAAGCTCCTTAAATTCCTCCCTAATTTCTCTGGATCCCTTCTTGTTGATCTTATCACTGCAGGCTTGGACGACCACCAGGGGATATTTAAGCTGGAAAAGCATGTGAATGTATGTAAAAAGGCTTGTTACGCATTCATATGCGTAAACGAGTACAGATGCTTTCTAGGTGGGTTCGGCCCCCCCTCCCCCTGCCTCAAATCTTACTTNGTCTGACCAGCGCCGTGTACAGGGGGAGGACAACCTCCCTGGACCGACTGACCACACTGTTCCTGATGCAGGCCAGGATGCCATTGGCCTTCTTGGCCACCTGGGCACACTGCTGGCTCATATTGAGTTTCCTATCAATCAGTACACCTAAGTCTCTCTCCACTTCACTAGTCTCGAGCCATTCCTCTTACAATGAAAATATATCCCTTCTTGATTTTGTTGTGTGTTAGCCTGTTTGCTCTGTTGGATGCCATTAGTGTTTGCTGCTGTAACATATTTATGTGGGGTTTTGTCATTTCAACCTGCAGTGCTATAGTGCACAGAAGACAACATGCAATGAGAGTTGTGGGGGAAAAGCATTTTGGTTTCAAAAAGATGAATTGAAATGGTTGGGAAGCTTACACTACTGATGGTGTACGTATTGCTGAAATAATGAGTTTGAAGTGGTCATGTGTTTTGTCCTAATGGACAGAAATACCAGCTGGAAACAATAGTAATTTAGCAGTAGTCAGATATTTGCCAAACTGTTCCTTGAAGCTGTCATGTAAAGAGTAATACTGAACTTTGGTTCATGTTCTTGAAGTTCAACATGCACTTAATGCCTCATTGAATACAAATTAGTTTTATGTAATAATAAAATGCCACTTTTGTTAGGTCTACAAATGGGATTGTTGAAGCAGTCTGAAAATGGATTAAGTAATTTTATGGACTATGTGGTACACTTAATTTAAGCAAGCCGTGGTTGCTGAATTAGGAGATGGGGATCAGCTGAAGAATTCTCCTGTGTCTTGATTCTTACCCAGATGACTAACAATTTTGGTGACTGAGTCTGAAAAGAAGGATTTTAGAAAGTAGGAAAACTCAAGATGGGGATTTGTTTTCATGTAACTTTAATTCAAACTGCAACAAAATTTTCTGGTAAGTTTGTGATTACATGATTCCCTCTCACCTACTTCAATAAAAGAAAAAAAAAATCAAATTGCTGTCTTGTAGGCACTACCCAAGATTCTGAGTCAGACTGCCCCAGCATTTTGCATGGGCAGCTGCAGCTTTGTAGTAGAAAAGTCCAAGGAATCTACAGCACGTGTTGTTGTCTGGAGAGAGATAGGAGTACAAAGGAGCTACACAATGGAAAGCACGTTATGTGGATGTGACCAGGGGAAATACAAGGTAAGAAGATACATCAGTTAAACTTTTCTGTGTTTTTAACTTCTTCCATTTGCATTGGCATCTTGTTCTATACCCCCACTTTCTTGCCTGCTTGAACTTCTAAAGCCTTTAAACGTCTGAGTACACTAATGATAGGATGAAATGACGTTGTTTGCTATATTATAGATTGCATAGCAGCTATGCTAATGGGCTGTTTTAACAAGATTAATGTCATTGCTTGTAGCACATACTTACGCATGTGGTTAAAAAAACCTCAGAACTGTTCTGTCCTGTAGTAAGAAAAGGGTAGTTCCAAATGCAAATATTATAATAAAAATTTATTTTTTATGTCAGAGTTCATGGTTTTTCATCTTCATCATGGCACTTCATGGTTCTTCAGCGGATATTTAGTAGTGTCGCTCACAGAATTTTCCTGTGTAGCTGAAGAAACAGGCTTATAAATCAAAACACTTTCATGTCAGGTTACTAGCACTATAAATTACACCTCGTAGCTTAACTCATTGTAGTTGCTTGGCTTCCAACTTAAAATTAATTTTTATTTTCTCTCCTTGAAAAGTGTTAACAGGACTGGGTATTTGAAAACGAAAGGTGGCCGTGTTTGTAGATTCTACTTGAAAACAGAGTTTAGGAATGCTAATCAAGAAAATTATTACAAGCCTCAAGTAAGGTGCTTGACAGAAAGAGGATCAGAAGGCTGAAATAAGGGTAGGGCAGGACAGAAACAAACAAAAAAGAGAAGTTGGAACAAGATGTATTTAGTATATTAGTGTATGCTCCAATATCAATGCTTGTCTCTCTAGATAGGACAACAGATATTTTGGCAGGAATTTCAGTGTGTCTGTAAGTACTAAATTTTGTGAATTAGCAATAGAAGCATTCCTGCTGTTGTCAGAATATTCCATTATTCCACAGATGACATAATTATGTACCTTTAAAAAAAGATAACTCATCCAGCTTGCTTATTTTGAAATTGCCACCATATTCTTAAACGTGAACCTTCATGACTTTAACATTGTTGCTACAGAAGGTACTTAAGAAAAGTGAGCTGAAGATCTTTGTGGTCAAACTTTCAAGACGCTTAAACCTCCGAAGCCCTTCTTCAGTAATGAAGGGAAAAAATGTCTGAATTCTGCGGAAGAATCTTTTACTGAAAAGGGAAGAGTGCTCTTCTGTGTTATATAAATTAGGTGATGAGATCAATTTGCTGTACTGCCATTCATTTTCTTACTTTATTTTTGAGGCCTCTGAGCACACAGGAAGATTCCTGATTTTTTCCTTCACTGTGATAACACTCAAGACTTAGTAAGAAAATACATCTAAAAATTGAAGATGACTGGGCCGAACAAAAAAAAGAGCAGCATTACTCCAGTGAGAAGCTGAAAGAAATAAAAACGCTCAGGCTTTAGGGAGAAATGAGCCCAGCAAATCTGTTGATAAACTTGGGTATAAATTAGATAACATATGTCATGATATGTTCTTTCAAAAAAGAGGGAAGTTGAACTGCAGAAATTTCCTCCCCTCCTGCTTCCCATCCCAATGGTCATGAAATTTCAGACTTTTAGATATACAAACTGGACTGTATATTATGTAAAAGTCTGAAGCATTTTCCCAGTCTTATTCTAATTTGGTTTCATGGCTGAATTTTGTTCAAAGCACAAAGGGAATTACTCAGTGATTCAGTTCTTTGTGGAAGAAATGCTCAGTCTTTGCAAAGCTGGATAATATTTGAACATCAATTTTTCTTTTCTTTTTCTTTTTTTTTAATTTTACTTGAGTAATGGTAATGCTAGACTATTTCTAGCCAGGACACTGCAGTTCTTACCTGCATTTAGGATATCTTATAACAGAGTTATCTCTGGAAGCAATTTTTTTTTAGCTGGTTAAGTAGAGTCTTTGTAGTGTGTTGAGAAATAGCTCTGAAAATATTTTTCAATCATCTACTATTCAGGGTGTTGGAAAACAAACTTGCAGGTGAAAAGATTCTCAAGAGTCTACTATGAAGCATAATTAAGATGCCATACAAAAGAACAATGTCTTCGATAATTCAAGCCACCTGAAAGATCAAATCAATCCCTTTCCTGATTGGAGATGAGTAAATTTGGTAGTATTGCTCAATTTTTAAGTTAATTGAAAAAAATTTATCTTGCAATTTTATGAAGGAGCATGAAGAGAAGACTTTTAAGAGATAAGGATTCAGTCAACAAACTTCTATGTTACCATGATTCTTCAATCTCTAGATTTTGAATTCTCAAAAATGATTACTTCTTTGTAGTCTCTGCTGAATTGGAACACAGAAGATCAACGTAATGTTTGACTGTCCAACTTCTCGAAATCTCAATGTGGTTAAGTACATATTATAGGAGTGTTCTTAATTTGAGGTCACAGTGCCTTTGCATCTTTGCTTTCAAGTGACAAGATTATTCACTGAGACACTCTATTGATGTGATGATCTCCAAGGTCTCTTCCAGTCTTGCTAATACTGTGTTATTGTGAAGGTATCTTCATGATATACTTAGTAAGAAAGACTTCAACCCTCCATCTAAAATGTTACTGTTGAGAAGAGAGACAATCGTATAAAATGTAAAGAAAAAGGAATGAAATTTATGGCATGGTTAAAAAAAAGCAGCTACAGTTGAACCTTGAATATAATGGGGCTGCAGATCACCGAGGGTACCTCAAAGCCCATTCTCTGTGAAGATAGGCAGCTGATGAATATGAAAATTAGCTCCGCCCATTGTCCTGTCCCATGCTCAGCTTGGGGGTATTCTGCTGCCGTGCCATGGGGGCCCCACCACGTGGAGTACTGTTGCAGTGCTCTGCTGCTGTACCGTGGAAACCCTGCCGCATGGAGCACCATCGCAGTGCTCCACCACTCTGGTGTGGTGGTCCTGGCAAAGCTGTTGTTGTTTAAGCTGGAGCAGGGGAGTCACCGCGTCCCTCTCCAGGTCCTTTGCAAGTCGGAGCTGCTGTGGGAGAACGGCAGCACCCAGTCTTGTCCCAGCGTTGCCACCTGCTGGGTTCCCAAACCCTCTCTCTGTCGTCCCCTTGACTCCTCCATTGTGAGAACGAGTTTCCACCTGAGTGTTCTACCCTGCCTCTGAGACTCTATCATGCTGGGGGAGTGTCGGGAAGTACTCATGCTCCATTTGCTGGGGCAGTGAGGGAACTGTTTTCTGATGCTGGCGATGAGGAAGAGGATCCTTTTAATCCTAGGCCGATGGAGCAATGGAGTGGGGATGACAAGCCGCCTTTCCCCACCCACCTTGGACTGTGCTCAACAGCCAGCAGGGAACCCAAGCCTGACTTCCCAGCATGAACGTGGCACTGTGCTTGCGAATGGTCGCGGCACAGACCCACCGTATCCTAATGGTGGATGGGCACAGTGCCTGGTCTCTCTTGGAAGTGGAGAGGCATTCCAGTTCCTCCTCAGCTTCTGGCGGTGATCTCCCAGGCCACTAACACAGGGCGGAACCCACTCCTTGCAGCTGGAGGGTGGAAGAGCTACAATCAGTGGCTGTATCTGTATGTGTATGTGTGGGGATGGGGGGGAGCCATGCTCCTTTGGGACCTCAGGAGTGCTGGTGCTGCTGCAGCCGCCCTGCTGGGTCCTTACCCTGGGACACCAGCCCATACGCCCTGCCACTGTTGCTGGGGGGCAAGTCCTGCACTGTGCAAAGGAACGTGGCCAAGGGATACAGCCAGCATGAGTGGGTGGCCGCACTGTGAACAGAAAGACTTGCGCTGTTCATCCCTTATGTACGATTTACATGCTGCCTTAACTTCCCTGCTGGGGATGAGGGGAAGCTGTGAACCTCCGGGACCTTATGAGCCGTGGCTTGTCCACTGCATGCTTAGCAGTGCTGTTACCACGGCGACAAGCTAAGGCGGTGCCTGGGCACCCACTGCTGCCCACTCCACGCCTGTTTCTGTGGAAACAGAGGAATACCTCTGGCACAACAGGCACACACACAGGCGCACACACAGTTCTCACTCCCACTCCATGATGGGGAGTCTGCTGCCTCCCTCCTCACATGTTTAACACAGATCACGCTGTGCTGGGTTCCCCTGGATCCCCTGCTGGCTGGTCCACACCACCAGGGGAGAAGTGAGGGTGAGCAGCTGGCTGTGCCTGGCCAGGTCCCAGCTTGTTGCCATGGGAACGGCACTGGCACAGCAGCTGAGCAGGTGCTGCGCCTGCCCACAACCAGGATCCGGCAGCACCATGCCCCGGCCATTTGCACGCACAGTGCCAGGTTCCTGCTGGAAATCTGGCTTTTGTTCTGGCTCTGTGGCCTTCCCTCTCCCTCCTGCCATGAGCAGTGGCCTGTGCCCCTCCTTATTCCCCTCTGGCCGGGCCCCACCACGTGGGGAGGAGCAGGGTTGAGTAGCCGGCCTTGCCTGGCCAGGTCCTGCAACAACCTGTCACCATGGGAACTGTGCTGGTACGGTGGCCAACCAGGTGCTCTGAGGGGCCCACGTAAAATTCCTGGAGAATCCCTGGAGTGGCTATGGCCACTCCATGGCTTTTCGCTGCAGTGACAAAAATGGGTTTAAACCTGGGAACCAGCATGAGCCTGGCCCCTGCATGGTGGCAGGCACTGCTTCTGACCTGGCAGACACAGCGGGGTGACTGGATGCCTCCCTGGTGGGATGCAAACTGGGGACGCAGAGCGAGTGAATTCTAGCGCCAATGCGAATGGCTGAGTGGTGAAGGGAAGTGGGCGTTTTTCCTGGTGCAGCATGCCCACGGCACTGGGAGCCTCCCGTCCCTTTGTGTTGCACCTGGGGCGGGACTGACACAACCCCAGAGCATGCTGGGGCTGAAGGAGGCAGTTCAATGAGTGGGGCTAATTTGCATATTTGTGGCTTGTGCTTTAAAGCAGTACCTGTAACACTTAAAGAGCTTAAATAGGCCACTGTTAAAGTGACTAGAACAACAATTGAAGATCATTAGACTGTCAGAAAAAGGAGTGTAATCATGGCTTCAGTGAAAATTAACTTCATCTCCAGTCCCTTAGTGCAGGCAACAGATGACGATGATTATTATTATTACATATCTCCTGAAACAGACTTTGGGTCTCTTATTTCCTGGAAATTATGAGATTTGGCTGATGAAAAAGATAATGTTAGATTAAGAAATGCAGTATTCAGCAGTGGTATTGCATTCTCCCTTATGATTTAAAGAAATGAGAGAAGCAAATCTAGACTTTGTTATGGGCTTTTACCACAATTGTGTAGACCCTTCAGTGTAGTAAGTTCAGAGTTTATCCCCCAGTTATCAACCTCCAATCTGATCTATTTAGGATCAGTTTGCTTTAGTTATGTCCTCTTTCTGCTGTGCTGAAAATAATAGCCATGGACCATGCACACGCTATTTATCTTTCTAACAATTGTCTTTTTACTTCTCTTTATCCTGTACTCTAGTTAATTTTTCAATTTAGAGACACTTCTGTTATACATACCCTGTCTATAAGGAACCTGCCAACTAACAGTAAGTTCTTCAGCACCAAATGTAGACATAGGAAAAGTTTCTGAACCGTCAAATTGTGCACATTAGTAATCTGTAACAGTGCGATTACTGTTACCCTTCTCCTTCCTCTTCTTCATATTTGTTACCTCTTGTCCTTAATGTTATTTTAATCTCTTTGGGGCAGGGACTGTTTCTTCCTGTGATTAGCATAGTAGAGCCCCAGCTATGACTGGGGTACTCGAAAGTTTATGATGTGCAAACAAATACGGAACAAAACCAAAAAGTTGGCCTCTGTGGATAAGGTAATGCACTGAGTGAGGAGAACTGATTTCTGTTCCCAGCGGGGTCAGTGACATGCTGTGAGACACTGTGCAAATCACTTCAACCCTCTCTGCCTTCATTTCTCCATCAGTAAAGTGAGGATAATTCTTCCTTTATTAATAAGTGCTTTGAAACCTACAGCACAAAGCATTGTAAAAGAGGTAAGTAGTATTACTGTTAAGAATAATACTCAAATACCCCAACTCTTGTTCACTGCTAACAAGTTTCAGTACCATTTGGCCAGAGGGTGGCACTGATTAGAGTGGTGGATATAGCTTTATCTTTCTTGTTACTAAAAAGAACCTTGTTTATAAAGACTCCCAAGGGGAAAAAAAAGAGCTCACAAGGAAATCAAACTTTCCATCTCTTCGGTTTGTATATGTTCAAAACAGTATATGAAGAATGTGTGGGCTGAGTCAATTCTGGAGTAACATGCATTCTTTTAAAGCTGGCATTTTAAAATGCAGTGTCAGTGTGGCAACACATACAAAGCTTGTGTTAGTTTTTTTAGCTTTTGATAAGACATTTCCTACTCTTGTTTTTACTTCATGTATTTTTGCTACTTGATGACTTAGCATACCACAAATTCCTGTCTTTTCTGCTTACCTTTTTGGTTTATCAAAGCTACTTTTTAACTAATGTTTACCTTAAGAGGCTTAGACAATCCAAACTAAAACCCTTTTGAATTCTCCAGAGATACAGAAGTTGCAGAGGGGATGAAGGAGTTGGATTATGCTATTGAATTTTTTAAGTGTATATACAGCTAGTACTAAACAGTACTATAACTGTTGAGGGTCACTCTTTTCATGAAGTAGTTGGGGTCAGAGGTTATGTTCCCTTACATACTGGCTCCTGGCTAAATTAAAAGTGTAGAATTATCTGATGAGATGATAATAAAGAGTTATCTTTATCACGTATGTGAACTTGGAGAGCATTATGTAAGTTCTACCTCCTAAATAGCCTTGCAGAGAGACGTGCCTATGTGTATCATTCAAGTTAGACAACAGATATGGCTTTTGATAATTTGTTTGTGTGCTTTAATTACTAACTGTGAATAAATGCTTTCAGAATTAATACATGTAGCCTCTAACTTACAGGAGGGGAAGAGACATCTTTGTCAAGGAGTAACCTTGCTGCCTTAAATAATCGTGTCTGTGTGTCAGAACAGAGCAGTGAACTTGTTCACAGCTACAATATCAATTCTGTCATTTTTTTTTTCTTTCTTATTAATGGAACTTACATTGAAGAATCTTGTATGTCAAATTTTTAGAAGTTTTGTCACAGGTTTTTAAAAGTAGTTTATACATACAGATTTGAATGTGATCTCTGTCTGTCTTTCAATATCACTGTTGTGCTAGAAGTGTAGACTGGAAAACTCAAAAAAATGTGGATATGTCTGTACGGACTTAGAGGAATCATGCAATTGTTTCTGAGTCTTCTCTACAGTCCTTAGTTGTTTTATCTTTAAAGCAAGAGACTGTATTAAATAAAATAACAAAATGTTGATTTAGAGTAATTCTGCAGTGTGTATGAGTCAATCTGTATGTACCTATTGTGTATTTTTAAATCTTATTTTCAAATTAGGGATTGCAGATAGGAACAAGAGAACTGGAGGAGATGGGAGCAAAGTTCTGTATTGCCTTATTGCATTTAAAAAGAATGACCTCACCTCTGGAATACAGTCTGCCTCCTAGTCTGTTGGATATTGAAAATGAGCTGATCGAGTCAAGCTGTAAAGTGACAAGGTAGTACACATTTATTATATTTACATTTATTTGAAGGCGGGGGAAGGCAGGGAATTGCAGTTTCTCAAGTGACATAAAGATTCTTTCAAAAAAAGTTCTTCTGCTCATCAAAAATAGTATTCATGTGTTGTTACCCCTTTACTGTAACAATAATCTGAACATTTTGGAGACCAATTCTGTTAAATTCAATTGCTTCAGACTTTGAAATAAAACAATACAAACAGAGTTAGACTATATGTCACATTTGTTACTGTGATAAACACTGGCAGTTTTAATGTCATTGAGGGTTATTATAGGCCATGCAACTCTTTCTTAGGTCTCAATTGTCTCTTTGAAAGTGGAGGGGTGTTTGGTTTTTTTTTTTTTGTTACTGACTGCAATATTAAAATGCATTAAAATGGACTTTTAAGTATGTGAATTAGAGCATTAAAAAGTGTATGTTTTTATTCTAAACTATTTCTTTTTGTGTTTCTCCTTTGGAAGAGATATATAACAACATTTGAAGAATTTAAAACATGAGAAATAAAGTTTGGATCACAAAAGAAATTTATATGCTTGGTAGCTCGGTTACTGAGTTGATTGTTTTTAAAGTTGTAGATAGGCTTGCACATGTATGCGTACTATTGCATGCTTCCATTCATGTAATTCATCATTCAAGTATACACATATACATGGTAACTAGGAATGTACAGCAAATAAGTGACTTTAAGTGTATAAGCATCCCTTTCTGAAAATACGGTTAAAGGACTAATAGAGCAAGGTTTCAAACTTCAAAAGCCATTACATTATAAAAGAGTAAGATTTACATTTGGCATACTGAGAGGTGAAAACATTTTTACAGCTACAGCTTTGGCTGTAGCTCCAACTTAGCTAAGAAGGAGAGCGGAAATTTGGGGAAAAAGTAAAATTTATTACTGTTTTTTGCAGCTGCGACAAGGAGGTACTCTAGATTAAGACTTTCATTGGAAGTAAGATTAATGAACACTTTGTCTGTAGACAGTGAAAAACTAGCAGAGCTGTGGGAGGGCATTTGTGGCACCCTATGGAAGGGGGAGATTTTGTTTATTTTCACACTTTAATTTTAGTAATGTTGAGTACTGAGAAAAATGAGCTTGTGTTCATGCTTAGCATTTACTGGTAATGATGGAAAGTGAAGTACGTATAAGCTAAAAGGTGGTAGGAACAGAACAGAAGTAACAGTATGAGAATGTCTTCAGGAAGTGTATAAAAGTGTATGAAGATTAGCTGTGATGTGTAGGTATTTCTCACTGCACTGTTGGTTGGATCCCCCAGTATCATTTGCTCACTAGTAAAACATGAGAATGCTTGTAGTAGCTGGATTCTTACTGTCAGAAAAAGTTTTGTGCTTGAATAAGGCTAAGTTAGCAATTCATGGAAGATATTGGAACAGAAGAAATGGGATCAGAAGGAGTAACCAAAGAAGAACTTTTTATAAGTATGCAAGCAGTAAAAGGAATACTAGGGAAAAATATGGTCCACAGCTGAATGGGGCAGGAGATCTGGTAACACAGGACATGAAAAAGGCTAAGGTACTGAATGCCACTGAATGCCTTCTTCATCTTAACTTGCTAGTCTTTCTAGTAAAGTCTTAGCTTTTAGTACTCTGAGGACCCAGAGACTGGGGAAAGTCAGGAGCAAAGAAGGCTTACCCCTGGTGGGAAAAGAACAGGTTGGAGCATACTTAGGCAAACTAGTCTAACATAAGTCCAGAAATGCACCCATAAAATGCATCCACATGTACTAAGGGAGCTCACTGATATTGGTGTGAGGCCATTTTTAATGATCATGTTGGTTGGGACAGGTGTCCAAGGACTGAGGGAAAGCAAACTTCTTAACTATGAACAAGGAGAAGGACCCAGGCAACTACAGGCTGGTCAGTTTCACCAGTTTCACCCTGGTGAGTTCATGAAACAATTACCTCTAATTCTGAAAAGTATCTTTGGCCACATGAAGAGGAGGTGATCATGAGTAATGATCATGGATTCACTAAGGGAAGCCTTACCTGATCAATGTCGTCACCTTCTATAATGAAATGACTGGCCTGTTAGACATGGGGAATAAAGTACATGTTGCCCACCTTGATTTTGATAGGTTTTTTACACTGTCTGCCATAGAAACCGTATAGAAACCTGATATATGATGGAGTATGGATGGATGGGCAAATGGTGAAGTGCAT
The DNA here is from genome assembly GCA_013390025.1 of Pitta sordida. Lineage (NCBI taxonomy): Eukaryota > Metazoa > Chordata > Aves > Passeriformes > Pittidae > Pitta > Pitta sordida. The sequence continues at coordinate 18,900 of WEKX01018176.1, read as the reverse complement.
TGAAAACTGACTTAATGACTGAGGCAGGAGGGCAACGATCAGTAGCATGAAGTCTGGCTGGAGGCCAGGAGCTGGCTTTGTACCCTTGGACACAGTGCTGGATCCTGTCTTGTTTAACATCTGCATTAATGATCAGGATGATGGGGCAAAAAAATGTTCTGTTTCTAGATGACACCAGAGTATAAGTAGCTGATCAAGTGGGACCTTGACAGGCTAACATGAATTTTATAAAGTTCAGCAGTGAATGTTAAGTCCTACACTGAATGAGGAAACAAACCCCGGCACTAGTACAGGGTGGGGGCTGACCAACTGGAACAGCTGCTTTGCAGTGATGGTCATAGTGCAGACCATGACCGTAGCTGAACATGACCTGGAAATATGCCCTGGTTTCAATGAAGGCTAATGATATCCTGGTCTCCATTAGGAGGGGTTTAACCTGGTGCTTCAAAGGATGTGATCCTTCTCCTCTTCTCAACACTGGCAAAGGCTGCACAGCTTGGACACAGCACAGAGTATTGTGTCCCACTCTGGATTCTTCACTACAAGAGTATTGTGAACATACTGGGGAGAATCCAGTGAGCGGCCCCTAAAATGGTGAAGGGAATGATTGGAGAGAAGGCTGGGAGAGCAGGGACTGTTAGTCTGGAGTAGAGAAGGCTCAGGAGGCGTATTACTGATGTATACAACTACTTGAAGGGAGTTTGTAAAGAGGATAGCCAAGCATTTTCCAGTGCTGTCTGATTATGGGCTAAGATGGCAATGAGTGCAAACTATGGAGGAAATTCCATTTAACCATTGTACACAGTAATACAGTTATACCTCCTCCATCGCGAGGAAAGGGACAGGCCAATGCTGTTGCGAAAGCCTAACCTCACAAAGAACTGCAGGTCGTTAGTATGCATGCAGGCCATGCCCATTGCTCCACCCCCCCAGAACTCTGCAGGGCTGCAGACAATTCTCTGCTCCTNGCCCCTCGACTGAGCAGAGTCAATTGCACATGCGTTCCCCAGCTCAGTTCGCAGACGGCTGAATCATAATTGTGGGAAAATTGCTTCGCAAATGTGCGAGATCATGAAGGAGAAGTCACGATACAGAGAGGATTCACTGTACCTCTCTATTTCAGGGTTCATCATTCAGTACGTTGAGAGGTTTCCTCTCCCCAGCTTTACCAACATGTCCCAGGTTAGAACAACACTTTCCAGAGAAGATGAGAACCTTCCCAGAGTGGAAAAGAAAAAAATGTCCTTATCTACTTTGCTATACATTTTGAATCAAAGGGATTTTTGGTCAAAAAATGTAGATAAAGAGCACAACACTTATTTACNGTTAGAACAACACTTTCCAGAGAAGATGAGAACCTTCCCAGAGTGGAAAAGAAAAAAATGTCCTTATCTACTTTGCTATACATTTTGAATCAAAGGGATTTTTGGTCAAAAAATGTAGATAAAGAGCACAACACTTATTTACATATACAGTGATCCCCCAGAATTCGCTGGGGGTTGGGTCTGAGCAGGTCTTGCGAGTTATGAAGTCCGTGAAGATACTGAACGAATATTCAACTACTCCCTGCCTGTAGCCACGCACCCTCCACTAATAAGGTCTGGAGGGGCGGTCCTGGTAGTGTAGCTCGCATGGTAGCACTTCTTTAAAGCTGTAGGAAGTGCCCTTTGCTGCTTCCTGGCTGTGAAATCCGGGGTCTGGGACATTCTGCGCACGTGCGTGGTCTCACAACTCACTGAAAATCCAACCGCAATTAATTGAATACATGGATATGCGAGCTGCAAATATGCGGGGACCACTATATAAAAATATATATACAGTTATACCCCTGCAGTTGCGAGAAACGGGTTATGTCAAAGGTCTTGCAGAATGTCAAACTCGCAAATATGTGCAGGTCATTAGTATGCATGCAGGCCATGCCCTTTGCTCCACCCCAGCCAATCAGGAGTGCTGGGGAGCCTCTTTGACTTCTCCCCATGGGCTCTTGCAGCACAGGGGAGGAAAGGGAAGCATTTCTGTGCCCTCTCTGCCTGGGGAGACGCCCCCGACAATCCCTAGATTTCTCTTTGGCCATGCTGCTGCTTCCGCAGCATGCTCACAGCCCAAACCCTGCACCACTGCCCCTGCCCCCTCCCCAGCCCTGGTGGTCATGCCCGCCGCGCACCAGCTGCGCGCCGGCGGCCCCGCGCCACGTGCTGGCTCATCAGGACCACACGATGCAAGGATGTTCAGCTGCAGCAGTGGAGTGAATGTGTCCCGCTGGCCGCCATGGCCAGCCCCACTTTCCGGGGGCACTTCCCTTCCCTGGCAGTAACATGCACCTGGGGGGGGGGGGGGGGGGGGAAGTCCCCGGCTGCGCTTAGAGTAATAGGGCACAGCATGACTCCTGGCCCCCTCCGTGGGCCCGGGCCAGCACCGCCCCACAGGGAGCTCTGGCACTGCCCCTCGGCAGAGCAGAGGCACTGCACATGTGTCAGATCGGGAACTCACAAACGGTTGAAGCCAAACTGTGAGAAATTTTCCTCGCAAATGCCTGGGGTCGTAATGCAGAGGTCGCAATGCAGCGGGGATTCACTGTATATATAAAGAAAGAAAATAAGAACAAACGGTAACACGATGGTAACGAGAAGGGGAAAAACCCCCACAACTTCCCAAAAGAGCACTCCACCCCCACCCCTGCAAGCCTTCAGGGGCCCCAATGGCCCATCAAGAGTGATTAGCTCTCCAACCAAAAGACCAAAAGAGTCCTCCACCTCAACTCAACAACCCTTGTTGAGAAATTCTACCTTATGTTTAGTTGGTTTAACATTTCCCTTCCTCAGAGTTTAATAAGTGCATGGTGGTTAAGTGAAGAATTAAATCTAACCCATCACATGGGTGGTTATCAAAAAAATTAACCCATGACATGGCTTTACCGAGTTTATTGTACTTACCCTATTTACCACTACTTTGTGGATTTTGCTTATCATGGCATCTTGCTAGAACTGACCCCTGCGATATTAAAGGGATTACTGTACATATCATGGTGTCCTAGTTTTGGCCAGGACAAGGTTAATTTTTTAAAATAGCTGGAAGGGGTCATGACCAGACCCTGCTGTTAATCAATACCATTCCATGTCATTTGCCAGGGACAGGAGTGACTAACCCTCTCTTTTCCATCTGGAGGGAGAGAGAGTGCAGCAGGTGAGTGGTTCAATATTGTTTCACTTTCTATGTAAATAATTTCTTTGTCTTGTACATTTGTTATTGTTGCTGTTACTGTTCATTTCATGTCTCATTACCGTTTCTAGTAAATTTTTCTTACCTCAGCCTGAGCAGGAAGGAGGGCAGGGAGAGCAAGCAAGCAGCATCTGGTTTGGGAGAATATCAGTGCAGGGCACTGAACTGGGGAGTACTGCTCCTAAACCATGAAAAATGGTTATCTATATATTTTTTGTGAGAGTACTTAAACAGTGTAGCAAGCTTCCCATTGAGGATATGAAGTCTATCACCAGAGATATTTACAAGCTATCTGGATGTGGTCCTTGGAACTTGGTGTAGGTGGCCCTGCTTGAGCAGAGGTGTTGGACAAAATGACCTCTGGAGGTCTCTTTCAACCTAAGCAGTTCTCTCTAAGAGGGGCAAATGTGTTTAGGTCTGTTCTCGAAAGGCAATGAATGCTGGTGTTGTGGGCACTCCCAATTTGAGTGCTAATTTAAATAATTACAATACAAGGTTCTAAAAATCACAGTCTAGGCGCATTTGTCTCCGTCAGAACATAAGCAGCCAAGCTCTGGTTCCCTTGGCATTTCTCCCATATATGCTGTCCTGGTTCTGGTCAAGACAAGGTTAATTTTTGCTGTAGGCAGGAGGGGGTTATTCTGTATCACAGAATGACAGCATGTATTGGATTTGAAGGGATCCACAAGCATAATCAAGTTCAACTCCTGGCCCTGCAGTGTGCCCCTGAGTATTGTTCAAATACTTCTTGAACTCAGACAGGGTTGGTGCTGTGACTGCTTCCCTGGGGAGCCTGTTCCAGTGCCCGAACACCCTCTGGTGTTTATATTATCTTTTATTATTATATTATATTATCTTTTAATCTTATTTAATCTAATTTAATCTAGTATCTTTTAATATTACATTATCTTTTTGTAATATCCAACCTAAACCTCCCCTGATACAACTTCAGGACATTCCCTCAGGTCCTGTCACTGATTACCACAGAGAAGAGATCAATGCTTGCTCTCCCTCTTCCCCTCATGAAAAAGTTGTAACTGTAATAATGTCTCTCCTCAGTCTCCTCTTCTCCAGGCTGAATCTGCCAAGTCACCTCAGCCACACCTCATATGGCTTCCCTTCAAGGCCTTTCGCCATCTTGGTTTCCCTCCTTTAGACACTCTCTCAGAGCTTAATGTCTTTCTTATGTCGTAATGCCCCAAACTGCACACAACATTCAAGGTGAGGCCTTACCAGTGCAGAGCAGAGTGGGACAAGCCCCTGCCTCGACCGGCTGGGGATGCTTTGCCTGATGCCCCCCAGGACACAATTGTCCCTCCTGGCTGCCAGGGCACTGCTGACTCATAGTCAACCTGACATCAACCACAAGCCACAGGACCCCTTCCATGGCACTATTTTCCACCATCTCATTCCCCAGTCTAGGTGCACCCAGGGTTGCCTCATCCCAGGTACAGAATCGTGCACTTTCCCATGTTGAATTTCATCTCGTCGGTGACTGCCCAGACCTCTGATTTGTCGAGGCTCTCTGCAGAACCTCCCTGCCTGTCAAGGAGTCAACAGCTCCTAGTTTTGTGTTGTCTGCAAACTTGTTTAGTATCTCTTCCAGACCTGTGTCCAAGTCATTTAAGAAGATGTGACCCCATTCACTATTACCCTCTATTACTTATGACCTGTGGGCCAACTGCTCACCCACCTCACATTTTTGCTGAAAACGGGGAAGGGACTCCGTTTGTGGAGAAGGGGTTCCTCCCTGTTAAGAAAATGCTGAGGGTGAAGTGGCCTAATACTGTTTATTGTCAAGGGCTTTCTGTGTAAATAATTTATTTTCTAGCACTTTATTTTATTAATATTGTTGCTTTTACTGTTCGTTTTATTATCTCATTGCTGTTTCCAGTACATCATTCTTACCTGAACCTGCCATTATCACCTTTGTGCCTCCACCTGAAGGGGAGATGGGAAGCAATGCATGATTTTAGCTGGAGTACTAAACTGGAGAATATGCTTTAATGATTATGTAAATAATATATCTTCCATAAATACAGTAAATCCTCTCTGTATCGCAACTTCTCCTTCATGACCTCGCCCATTTGCGAAGCAATTTTTTCGCAAATATGATTTAGCCGTCTGCGAGCCCAGCTGCCTGACGCATGCGCAGTTTGACTCTACTCTGCCGAGAGGCGGTGACACAGTGCCTGTGGGGCGGGACTCNACTTGACAGCGACTGTGGATGACCTCTAAGTGGTAATCTTTCAGACAGCACATGTTTCTTTAGTTTCTCATGTGCGTTGGTGCATCCTGTTGGAATTCAAAATTTAATGCCAATGTACACCTATTTATCATACATTCCTGTTTATGGAAGTTTTACTTTTTTTTAATTTGCACCTACTATTATGGTAATGAGACTATAATGTATTTCCCATTTGAGATGTGTTGACAGCTGTTAAGGTTTTTCTAATTCCTGATGGCTTTATTTTCTTTAAGTCATTAAATGTAAATCTAAGAACCTTGAAATAGAAAAATGAAGTGAGAAAATAAGTACATTGTTCTCAGTGTTCACTTAGCAATATAATATAACTGTAAGAATCTGTGATGGAAAATCTGAATGTATAAATTCCAACAATTAATGTTAAAATGCAGTATTAATATGGAAATACGTTGTGTATTTGTAGCTGGGGCTCTGAGCAACCTGATCTAGTGAGAAGTGTCCCTGCCCACAGTAGCAGGGCTGGAACTAGATGGTGGTTAAAGTCACTTCTAACTCAAGCCATTCTATGATACTCAAGAAACTGTAATTTCTGTATTTTTTTTACAATACCTCTACTATTAGGAATAGAAGTGTCTTACAGTCTTGTAAGTTTGCACATTATCTCCTTTTATTCTTTGCTAAAGGGATTAATACTGCCATACGTGGACTTAAGAGGTGGTCCCATATTTTGTTTCCAGAGGCTCAGAAGTAGAGTTCCATATACCTTAGGCCATCAAATTTTTTGGCTTTTACAGGGTAATGGAGATAACAATGTTGCTCTGTCCTGGATATTATTAAAAAATTAGTTTTGATGTAACAGTCTGTTTTAGTGAATTTTGTTGAAATCCACTTGGTACTGTTTCAGGAAGTAGTAGGAAAGGGTATTGTGGAAACCTGCTGATGAGATCATTCCTCCTCAAAAACCCCACCAACAAAATAATTGGATGAGGAGTATTTGGATTAGCTCAGCATGGATTTTGTCCTGGTCTTTCATAGTCTGTTGATTTTTTGGTTTGGGAGGGGAAGGAGTTTGGTGTGTTTTGGTTGGGGGAAGGAGAGTGAGAATTCTATTTAAGCAATATTTTTGTATAATCACTGAGTTTTCAAGGATATGCTGTAAAGTCAGAAAAAAGACTGGACACTGCCTTAAGATGTATTTAATTCATATTCATTCATATTCCATTACTTTGCTTGTAATGATGGGAGTGAAAGGCACTCCAAAACATTTTGGTAGAAGGCTTCTAAGTAATTTACAGATAGGATGAGTACAAGCTCCTAGTGACACCTCTAATAAGACTCAGCAAACTCTTTTCACTCTTCCCAGTTCAATGATAATGAAATTTAGAGAAGCCTGTGACTGGTATTTCTAGGCACTCCTACAGTTGAAGTACCAGGGATCTGGGCTACCTAGCTGTGTGAGGTTTCACTGCTGTTAGGAGAGAAGTTCATTGATAGAATTTTCTTTTTTTCTTGTTCCCCTACTACCTCTCCCCTCTACCCCCTGTAAGAATCTGGCCACTTCTCTGTGAGGCAGAAGTCCCTCTCTATTTCTTCATGCTTTAATGAACAGATTTGTATTAACACTTCTTGAAACCTATGTTGTTCATTTGTCTTTTGACTCAATCCTGCTGACATTTTAGTTTCTGTATGGTTCAAGACAAGATACTAAAAAAAATTAGCTGAGGTACCTATTTGTTTGATATCTATTCACCTGAGTGCTAGAAATGCACGAAGAGCCTCTGTCAAGAAAAATTTATAAAGCTAATTTCTATTCCTCTTCAGAGACAGTCACGGTTCAGAAGATAGTTATGCAGTTCCTTGCTTTATATACCCAAGCTTCCATTTCCACTGTTCTATTTTAGTAAAAGTATACTTTCCTTATACTTAGATGATTTGCTGCTTATTACTTATCATTAAAGACGAATGAGAAGCTACCTACAGAAAACAGAGGTAAAAAGTTCATGAATAAGAAGTATAAAACAGTAGTTTTTACACAACTGTATAGTTCCTATAGTATTAGAGTACAGCAATTAGTAAGATTGTGGTTATTTCCTTTGTATTTTGAATATTACTGGGATTAATTTTTACAAAACCGTAATTTTAAGGCTGTAGAGGATAAGCAGACAATTTTAACCACAGAAGCACTGATTTTACTTCTTGCAGATGATGTTGAGAGTTTCTCAAATTCTTTTTGATTTTACTGGTTGTAATTAAGGTGACCAAGTACATCTTAATGTTTTAAAACATACTACCAGTATTTCATTACACATAGGCTCAATTTCTATGAGTTCATTTTGAGCCATGTCTGAAACAAGAAAAATAAAGCAATAAGTGGATTTATTTCCCTCTGGCAATGCACTTTAACATTTTATGTGATGAATTAAACATTTTATTTTTCTTTAATTTTTTCAAACCCACTTGCCACTGTTTTCCCCTCAGTTCCAGGTGGAAAAGATTAGACTAAATGTGATACTGATCTTGTATTAAAAATTACAGTAGTTGTGCTTACAGGTTTGATAAGGTGTCTATGCAATGGAGCAAAAATGCATGACTGCAGTCATAACTGTTAGGACTTACCAGACTTAACTTTTGCTTGAAAATTCTAGTAATTTCAATGATTCTTTTGAGGTGTGTTCTAGAACATAGTGTGTTTTTGTTTGTTAATTTTATTTAATTATAACAGAAGCAGACTGAATTTTGAGACCAAGCATGTCTAGAAAATAATATTAAAAACAGACAGACAAAAGGAGCCATGGGAAGGGAAAACCTTGATGAAAAGTCCATTTCCTGCACTTAGCCTTATACTTGAGAAAAAGCAACAGACTGGTGAAGCAAGGAATGAGGGTTTTGTGCAGTGAGATTGTGTCCAAGGCCTTGCAAAGGGTTTCTCTCTAGGCTGTCAAAGGAAATGGGATTTGTCCTGTTTTGTTTCCAGACATTTGCATACTTCTAAACTCCATCTGGGAGTAAATGGTTTTTCCTTCTTACTCTCCTGCAGGATTTGAGCTTTTCTTGGCCTTTCTTGCAGTACCTTAGGATTACTACTTAGTTAAAAACTAAACTTTTGTGCTGTCTGTCCCTTATGCTGCAGCTTTTTGTCCTGTTGGAATGTTGGAAGACAAAGCTATTAAAAATGTGACCCAGAATTCTACTGGTGGGCCTGGTAGCAGTGCACCAGGGCTGTCCTCTGGCCTAAGTGAAAGCGGTTACTTTTAGTTCTGTGTCGACTATAGCATCAGGGTACTGTTGGCCTTTCTAGGGCAAAATAAGGAAACAAGTAATCTAGGAAAAAACCCTGAACAAATTGGTAAAACATGTATGATGAACAGCTTACATATTCTTCATACCATTCTTTAAGCTTTTCTTTGGTTAGTATAGTCCGAATACAGTAATCCGTTGAATATATATTGCAGGATATTGGTTCCAGAAAGATGCCACGATGAGTGAAATCAGCAAAGTAGCAGTAAATACAATAAATGCGATAAATAATGTAAACCGCATGCTTCCCATGGTCCAGCGGGGAGCCTTGGGTGGGCAGAGCTGAGCCTGGCAATGCCAGAGGCCCCTGAGGGCTGCCAGGCTCCTGCTGCCATATCCAGCCCTTTCCCTGGTTGGCACTGGGGCAAGAGGGAGGAGTAGCCTCTCTCTGACCCCCACTGAGGTCTGTGTATAATGACCACAGCCACCTGCATCCTCTCAGCAGCCACATAAAATGCTGAGCCCTGAGACCAGAGCCCCAAGGCTGCCTTCCTTCCTCCTAGGCTGCGGTTGAGTGTCAGGGCCACCTTTGTCCCTCTTGGTCCATGGCCCTGCTATCCTCTTTCCCCTGGGCTGCGGCCCAAGGGGGCCAGGGTTTGCCCAGGCAGGAAAACCTTTTGTGGAAACACCCCCCACAATGTATTGAAGCCACGAATGGTGAACTGTGAAGTAGTGGGGGGTTACTGTATTACTATGAGCTGCATTCAATGATTGATGAAACCAACTAATTTGATTCAGTTTTGAGTTTCACAAAATGTATTTCAGGGTGACAGCACAAAGAAAGTGTTGATACTACTTGTGATTAAGCTGTGGATTACAATTTTGTAACTCTAAAAGTGAAGATAATTAAAAATGCGACTTAAATGGAGTTTGGATATCCATCTTAGAGCTTAGAAAAGGCTTGGACGCACTCCCTTTGGGAGAACATGGGAATTCCCTCAAGAGGGCATCCTTACTACTTATAAAAACCATGTAAGGTGAAAGCTGCTGAAGGGAACAGGACATGGAGTTGCATGTGTGATGTTGCCTGCTGTGGCAGTATTGCTGATCCCTACAAGAGAATATAGACACTAAAGAGAAATTAAAAGGAAAAGTATGGAGAAACAATTCCTTTGTGATACTTCCTAACTCTCTTTCTCATCTACGATCTATTTTCTCTCATGAAAATGCAGCTTTAAAAGGAATCATTAGTTTTTCCGATTTTTCTCTCCTTCCTTTCCCAACTCCCTAAGTAACTGCAGCTCTCCATACTTTGACATAGAGTATTTCTTAATCTTTTGTTTCAAGGATTTAAAATGTATACACATCCCCTGTAGTTTCAGAAAACTAATGTTCTCTGTGGAACTGAAATTTGTAATGGTTGTGACTGCCTTGTGGATTAATTTCTCTGTAATTGAGTCATGTGAATAATGAAAAATCCAAGTATATTTTTTAAAGGGCTATGAAAATTTTAGTTTGAAAAAATATACTGTATTCATGAACATATTTATTACATTTTAGTATGTTTGGATCATTAATGTAGCTAAGAAAACACATGGTTTGACAAGGTATTGTAATTTAAAAAATCTTAGAGTCATAGAATGACTTGGGTTGGAAGAAATATTACAGATCATCTAGTTCCAACCCCTCTGCCGTGAACAGGAGTGCTACCCACTAGATCCTATTGCTCAAAGCCTCGTCCAGATTGGCCTTCAGATTGGCCTTGAGCTCTTCCAGGGGTGTGGCATCCACAGCTTCTCTGGTCAACCTGTCCCAGGTGCAGCACCTTGCACTTGGACTTGTTGAACCTCATGAGGTTCTCATGGGTTCTCACTTCTCAAGCTTTCCAAGTCCTTTTGAATGGCATCCTATTGTACTGTTGGGTCAACTACACTGCTCAGTGTTGTGCCATCTGTGAAGTTGTTGAGGCTGCACTTGATCTCACTGTCTGTGTCATTGGTGAAAATATAAATGGGCAGCCCTGGTAGACACCACTAGTCACCAGCCTCTACGTGGACATAGAACTATTGTCCACAACTCTGGCTGCATCCATCTGGGCATTAGCTTGCCCACCTAATAGTTCACCCTTCAAGTCCATGTCTCTCCAATTTGGAAATGAGCATGTCTTGTGGGACTGTGTCCAAGGACTTGTGGAGGTCTAGGTAAATGACATAGGTTGATTTTCCCCTGTTGACTCTTGCAGTCATTCCATCACAGAATGCCATCAGATGGGTCAGGAATGATTTGCCTTTAGTCTCCAATTGTGAGGATACAGGAGAACACTACCTGTGCTCCCAGTCGTGTCAACGTCTTTCTGAGGGATGTGATATTTTGATAAGTACTTCGATATTTTGCGTTCTTGTTGCAGCCTCTTTCAACCCTACATGAGAGAGTAGGAGTGGATGATAGTCATCTGGTTTTGCCAGTCTTGGTAGCCTCTTTGTAACATGATGAATGCAGACCTGGTAGGCAGGAAACCTCTCTAGAAAGATTGTCTGGATGGTAAATGGCTGGTTCCATGCCTGTCAGCAAGAATCCTCCAATAATTAACATACTTCATGCAATTTTGGTGGCATTCATTCTCATGTGAATGGTTGATTGTACCAATTTTGTAGCATTGTCCTTTTCTTGATGTTGAATACTTATTTTGGAGTCTTCTCCTTCCAGCTTCATAGTGTCATCTGTTATGTATATCCATTTTGTTAGCACGGGGGAGACTCTTCCTTCTGCTCCAAGCAGAGATGAGAGTGAAGTGTCCTTTGCCTTGCATATCTCCCAAGCCTGTCACTTAGGGTTGGATGCCATCTTACCTTCCGCTTCCAAGGTATTAAGGCAGCACTGTATCTCTGGCTGTGTCAGTGCATGATACCATGTATCAGTCTCTCGCTTGAATTCTCTGATAGTGTGCTGCCATGTGAACTCACACAACATGGCAACCTGCTCAAAAAGCATGTGAAGTGTCTGGGCACACTTGCACTCATGATACACATTTCTGCCTTCAGGCCCTGGGGAGACTTTCATTTCTAGAGTTCCCTGCCCCTGAGGGTCTTGGGTAGCTCTTTTGGTCTTCAGGAAGTCTCTTTGGGTCTAAACATGTACCAAAATGGCTCTGGTCTCACTGGGTTTCATCCACAGACTGGCAGCTGTGACTATGTAGATGTCATTTTTGTTACAGAGGAAGGCTTCTTCCTCTTTCTCCTTGAGTAGGATTAAGTGGCCCTTCCTGTGTGCCCTTCCTTGAGAACTGCTGTGCTGTGCCCTGATGGGTGCACTACCGACTTCTTGCACTCTCCAAAGCCATTTAAATCTGCAACGCCCTTGCCATGTCAGCCTCACTCATGAGAGCTGTCGGTTCCTGGCAGGTCTCTCAGCTCTTACTCATTTTTCCCTGATTGCAGGAACACTCTGCCCAGCCTGTTCTAGTGGTCAGGTTCCAGAACTTACCATGGCTACTGCTGCTGCTGTCACAGCTGTCTTTTATGTCCCTTGCTGACCTTAATAACTAAAATATGCTTTAATTATTACAATAGTACCTCAAATTTCGCGGGGGTTCAGGTCTTATCAAGTCCCGCAAAGGCCCTAATCCGTGAAGATACGTGGGTCATGAATATGCAACTAAGCCATGCCCACCTCCCTGCCTCCTTAGCCCCAGTGTGCAGTCCCAGTGCAGTGGTGGGACAAGTGAGTGTGGGGGGAATGGAGCCATCCCCCACCTCAACTGGGAGTGTTTTTTCCGGGACAGGGATGGGCTGTGGGGATGCTGGCAGCAGCTCTGCACTGCTGCTTTCTGGAGACAGGGACAGGGTATGGGGATGGCACAGGGGAGCGAAGGGGGTCTCTTCTTCGGCTTTGAGCCGTGCTGGTCCTAGGAAGCAGCACGACTTTAAGCCACGCCGGTCCTAGAAGGCAGTACGGCTTTGAGAGCGCGCCCATCCCGGAAGGCAGCATGGCTTTCAGCCACGTAGGTCCTAGAGGACAGTGCAGCTTTGACAACATGCCTGTCCCAGAAGGCAGCACGGCTTTGAGCTGCAGCGGTCCTAGAAAGCAGCATGGCTTTGAGCCTGCACCGTGGGTTGCCCCCACAGCACCACAATGAGATTGAAACAGTGTGTATAAAGCATACACCCAGGAGAGGTGGAGTTCAGCCCGCCACGTAGTGTGCTGACCCTGCCTCTGTGGGCTTGCCAGTCCTGGGCCTTGGCACAGCAGAGGCACTCTGAGCATGTGCAGACGGGAAAGCACAGTGAAGAATGAAAACATCTTCATGGAGAAAACCCCACAAATATCTGAAGCAGCTATAATAGAAGCATGATGTAGTGAGGCATCACTATAATTAAAATATGTTTTAGAAGACAGTTGCGTTGATTCCTAAATTCAGTGTATGCAATGGCAGGTAGTGGAGAATATACTCTTTTAAATGAAAGGGATATTGTTAAAACTCTTAATGAAAACCATATATTATATCAAGTATATTGATCTGGTATTTAGAAGTTCATCTTTTCACTCATAAAATGTTATTTAGGTAAGATATGCAGAACTTCAGGATTTCATATAGTATTCTCTTTTAGCAGCTGTGACTTCAAAGAAGAGACACAAATAGGGGCATCCCTTACCTTAGAGCACTGTAGTAGGGGGATAAACAATCTCTACTAATCTAAGAAAAGGAATACTTTCCTTTTAAACGGGAAAGTGGGAGATTTGGTGGTAGAGGAAGATGGATTATTGAGGAAGTTAATTAGAAGGAGCCCAAGGGAAAAGTTAGGAAATTAAAAACCATAGAATCAGCATGACAGCAGCTAAAAATATATTGTCACAAGTTATGCTGAGGATGGGGACTGGCAGGGAGGCAAATAAAGAATTTGATTAAATAGCAAGAATTTTTTCAGGTGTTTTGATTTGTACATTTCTTGTCATTCAGCCTCTGTAAAGTAGTGCAGGAATAATTACACTTTGCAGATTTATACTAATCAGTAGAATAGAGATTGCTGAAAAGTTAAATACGTAAGATTAACATTTTCTACATCAGAAGAAAATCTGCCATGGAAAGGCAAACATACATGAGTGGTATGTGACAAAGATTTTTCCTTTGTATAGAGCATACTTGGATATATTTTTATGAAGACTGAAAATTAAAGAAAGGGAAAGTTGATCTTACTAAATACTATAATAGTATTTATTTTCAGTAGTAAACGATTGAGATATCACAGTGCATTGCTCTGGATGATTGCAGAAAGCCAAGATTATTGTGAAACAGAATTCAGAGCCAGTTTTCATTTTAAAGGTTTATGTAGCTTTCTAAATAATATCTGTTCTAATCTTTGATCTATTCTACTGGTACTTTTCTTGAATATAAAATAATCTATAATATTGATTTTTATTTTATTAAATATGTCAGTGAAAAACATCTCTGAGCTTTAGATATACATGTGCCAGACCAAATGTTTAAAATGTCAGCAGACATGCTGACTTTGACTGTTCTCAGTGCCTAAATTTCTAGAAGTTAGAGGCATGCCTACATGCTTATACATACATTAATATGTAAAATAAATTTATACCTATACAGTTTGGTCTCCTATATCGCAGACCCGTGGTCTTAATCAGGCTCCATGAAGCCCTGCTTCCACGTTGAATGGCAGCTCATTAATATGCAACTTTGCCCCACACCCTCAGATGGCTCCATGGCGCTGTTTCGGGAATGTGTTGCTGTGTTTCGATTACCGTGGTGGCCGTGTCGGGGGGGTGGCGAAGCGGCGGAGCCCTGGCTGTGCCTGGGGTGGGTGGGGAAGCGGCAGAGCCCGGGGGAGGGTTGTGATGAAGCGGACCCACTGCAGCCGCGGCCAGAACACCATGTATGCCCAAGCCGCCGCCCAAGCCGCCACTGGAACGCCACGGGCAGCCAAGCGGCTGCTGCTGCCCAAGCCGCTGCCACTGCGGCGGTAGTTCGCGTATGTGCAGTTGCAAAAAGGAGCCTCCTTCATCTCTAAAAAATTATCCTGCTAAGATCTGAAGGCACAATATGGGGGGTGCGAAATGCAAGAGGGCTGACTGTCTTAAAAAAATTATATAACCCATGTGTTTTTCAAGGCAATATTACATAGAACATTCTATGTGAACAGACAAGACAATTTGAAGAGGTGAACTATGTGGTTTGCTTCTGCACCCTATTCTTTTTTTTTTATTTCCTTAAGGTAGGCTTTGTTGGTTACTTTCTTTTAACTGGCCCAACTATGTTGGTTTAATATCCAAATAATGACATTTATTAAAAAGAGTGGATAGAATTTTGTAAGAGCTTTACTATTCACTATAATGAATTTTTAGAAGTGATTACTGTAATGCATTAAACATCCCATTGTGAGTGGTTGGTATTTTCCTTGACATAGCTCATTGTAGTTTTCTGTTTCAGTGTTCAGAATTATCACCTAATATTGGACCAACATTCAGATGTGGTTCCATGTCCTGTCAATTGAATTACAGTCTATCCTGCAGTATGGATTCCTTGCCTACAAAAGCTAACAAATCTCTATCTGTGTTAAGCGATTAGAAGAAGAAATTGCAGTAAAACTGTGGACTTGTCAAAATGTGATATATCTGGTGAAGTCTCTTTCATTTGTTTTTTTAGATAAATGAAACATTTAAACCTTTTGTTTCCCCAGCTTCTTTTTTCTTTAAAGGAAGTGCTGGTAGTAGTGACTTCCTAAAGCAGAAAATATCAGAGGACAAAGGAAAACTGTATTCGTTTGCTGGTTCTATCACAGATTCTTCATGCAAAGCATGTATCTTTATTCTATGTTGGATTCCCCACCTATTAAATGAAAGAGGCATCTCAGCAAAGATTCTGTTTATTTTCCTCATTCTTTATCTCTCACAAATGGAAACAATTTTAGTTTAAACTATGTTCAACATGGTGTGTTACTTCTCTAGCTACAGTTTAATAATCTGTTAAGTACAGTGAGCCCCTGCGTATTCGTGGTCCCCTATTTGCGAGCTTCAGTATTTGCAGGTGATATTTCCGTGAGATGCGCGACCTCAGCGCATGCCCAGAACGTACCAGGACCCCAGTCAGCTTGGTCCCCAGCCCCGCTGCTCGCACTGTGAGCGCAGCCATCCCCGTCCCCCCCTCCCCCCCGCTGCTTGCAGAGCGAGCACAGCGGGCCCCGTCCGCTCACGAATATGTAAATTGGTCCCAGCCGGGAGCCAGCATGGCGCGCCAGGGATGTGTTTAGTGTAAATGTGTGGTTTTGCACGTCTGGAATTGTCCTCCGCCGGGCTACAAGATGGGGTGACGGGGCTGCCATTGTGTGTGTGCCAAGGGCCGCGCCCGCTGCTCAGCCAGCGTGGCTCGGGAGGACACTGTGCCGGCCCCGCTCAGCAGGCGTGGCTCGGGGGGACACGGCACCAGCCCCACACGGCTTGGGGGGGACACAGCACCGGCCCCACGCGGCTCGGGGGGAACACGGCGCTGGCCCCGCGGCTTGGCGCTCAGCAGTCAGTGCTCAGCGTAATACAGCCAGACAACTGAGACAAGCCCCGCTCTCAGGACCCTCCTCCAGACCTTATATGGGGAGGGGGCATGGCTACGGGCGTGGCTTACTTGACTACATAGTTGGTTCGCTATCTTTGCAAATTTCACTATTCGCGCGAGGCGGACCAGACCCAATAGCCTGCGAATAACAGGGGTTCACTGTATTTAGTTTTGTGGAGCTTTCCTTTTTTGCGTAGCTTATTGAGTACAGGTTTGTTTAGTGAACCATGATACAAATCGTTTTGAACATAAATATGTTTTCTCCCTAAACTAGGGAACAGTTCTTCTCCCAATATGAATTAACTGTCAACAGCACAAAATATTAGTGTAGAATGTCATTGGGACTACATGTAGAGGAATAATACTGTGAAATATATTCAACAGAGATTGCATTGCAGATTTCAGGTGGTGCATTTAATCTCCTCAAAGGTTTAGAAAGAAGCAGTGATTAGTCCTTTTACTTATAAAGCCACTGCCAAGCTAGGTTTTTGTGTGCCTGAAGAGAAAATTCATCAAAATTAATACACAAAGATTTCTACAAGTTCTCTGTCATATTTTTCTATAAGAACATTCTCACTGTTTTGTATGAGTTCTGCATGATTTGATTATTAGGTAAAATGCTTTACAAAACCTTCTTAGAGCTTAATCTGAATATAAAAATACTTATGAAATATTTAGGAATATTTAATCAGTACGTACTGCTTTTAAGCAGATAGCTTTTTATGTCCAACGTGAGATTAGTAAAACTTAGTCTGCAAAACACCTTTTTTCCCTTCCTCCCCCTGCCCCCTGCATTTGTTCTAGGGAGGTAGGAGGATCAGAAAGTTGTATATTTTAACCTTTTTCCAGTTAACACTGAAGGTGTTACTCTTGGAGGTCATTAGTTAAGCTCGTGGACCATTCTGTAGCTGGTGGTTCAGTTCCTTAAATTCATTATCTCAGAGTTGCAAGGCTTAACAAATTTTAAGTTTTACCTGCATACAAATGTGTGAGAACCTGTTATGAGTCCAGTAATTCTTGTGGGAATTTAATCTTGGTTATAACTATGACTCCTTGTTTTGCCATCTATGTATAGAGTAATTGCTCACAATGTTTTTTTAGTAAAATGTGTGTTTTAATAAAATACGGAAGTTTCGCAATTGAATTTTTAGACACTTTTTTAATTCTCTATAGCAACTCTACAGCAACAGCTATGTCTTTATGTAGTTGTATTCTTGTGTAGCAACTTCTAATACTGCTGTATTTACATAAAGTTCTTACAGGCTGTTAATGTAGCTAATTTGTCATGGCACATTTGGATAATGAGGTGTATATGACTGACTAATTAGTTCAGGATCTTACAAACATGGTTTTGGAGCCAATTTGTTTCACATGCAATTAAAAAATTAGTACGTTTCCAGGTAAACTGCTGCTTTTCTGAGGTAATTTTTGGATTATTTTGTGTCAGGAGAGGGACAGGATCTGAATACATTATTTCAAGTAAAACTTTTCACATGATTCGTGGAATTTCTTATTCATTGTAGCCCCACTACATACGTTTTGGATGAAGATGAGCCTCGCTTCCTTGAAGAAGTTGATTACAGTGCAGAGAGTAATGATGAGCAAGATGTTGACTTAGCTGATAATGCTAATCAAGATGATGGACTGACTAATCAAGATGATGGACTTTCAGACTCAGATTCAACAAGGATATTCCTTTCTTGAACTAGCTTTGCCGCCAGTAATAGAAAACTTAAGTATCTTGGATTTTCCAAAGTCATATTCTTCCTTGCTATTTTCTACAAAGGGGATAAGCTTCAGTTAGCACAAATAACTGAGGCCTGCATAGCGCAAGGACAAGAAATATTTCTGATCAATTTGAATTTGTTTTATTTTAAAAGTTCTGTGTTTTCTTTTGGCACTGAATAGATAAATTTATTTACTGGTTCATTTTTTATTAAATAGTACCGCATGGCATTTTGTGTCCTTAAACCATATCTTAAGGAAAATGAATTATAATTTGTGGTGTGTCAGAGTACAGAAACTAATTTTTTGTGGTATGATTCTTTGAGTTGTTTCCTAAAAAACCTATATGTACAGATTTTCTAAATTAATTTGTGTATGTGTGCATATATGGGCGTGTGTATACTGAGGTGAAGAGGTTATTTTTCAACATTATTTCAAAGATACTTCATTGTGTTTAAAGCAATGTAGTGCCTGCTCTCAAACCATTCAATAATGACTAAAAATGAGAATGTGATGTATGAATTTTTGCACCTTTTTTTTGCTTCTGATGATGATATGGTTTTGACACAGTATTAGATGAAAATATTTAATGTCTGTTCAGAGTCTATGAATTTCGCACAGTGACCAATGTGCTTAGAAGAGCTAAATTCTTGTGTAAAACTCTCCCATAGAATAGGTACGGTTCACTTGAAGAAATTTTCTTGTTAAGTCTACATTACTACAAAAAGAGGTTAGATATGTGGACTCAATGTATATTCAGCTACTCAGCTGCTCAGTTTTTCATATTGAATATGCACATAGTTAAAAAGTATTCACTTTACTGGGGGCACATTAACTATATACCCAGTTCAACTGCTTTAATGGGGAAGATGCATTTTGGTTTCAATCTTTTTTGCCTGATTGCGATCCAGTGTTAACTCTTCTCTGAGAAGGAATCACAGAATCACAGAAT
>WEKX01018175.1:129-12818 GCA_013390025.1 Pitta sordida | reverse complement strand
AACTCAACATCTTTCTTAAACTGAAGGGCCCAGAACTGGACACAATACTTGAGGTACAGCCTAACCAGTGCTGAGTAAAGGGCAAGAATAACTTCCCTGGTCCTACTGGCCACACTATTCCTGATTCAAACCAGGATGCCATTGATTTTCTTAGCCACCTGGGCACACCGTTGGCTCATTTAGTTTCCTGTCTACCAACACTCCCAAATACCTTTCCATTTCACCACTTTCCAGCCAATAGCAGTGCATGGAGTTATGTCCAAAGTGAAGAACCCAGCACCTGGACTTGTTAAACGTTGAACTGCTTGAGAGGGTCCAGAGAAGGGTGACAAGGATGGTGAAGGGGCTGGAGAAAAAAGCCCTATAGGGAGCGACTGCAGGGGCTGGGGTTGTCAAGTCTGGAGAAGAGGAAGCTCAGAGGTGACCTCATTGCTGTTTACAACTACCTGAAGGGAGGATGCAGTCGGGTCGGTGTGAATCTCTTCTCTCAGGCTGCCAGAACCAGAACAAGAGGACATGGCCTGAAGCTATGCCAGGGGAGATTTAGACTGGATATCAGGAAGAGGTTTTTCACAGAAAGAGTGATCCCTCAGTGGAATGGTCTGTCCAGGGAGGTGATGGAGTTGTCATCCCTGGATGTGTTTAAGAAAAGACTGGATGAGGAACTCAGTGACATGGCCTAGAAAATGGGAGGATCGGAGGGACAGATCGTGGTGCCCATGGCTCCAGGATTGTGGGTTTGATCCCACGTTCACTTGGGAGTTGGACTAGATGATCCTTGTGGCTCCCTTCCAACTCGGAATAACCTGTGAACCTGTAATTACCTGGATCATCTTTCTGGCACCTCTTGTGGAGAGGCGTCACATTGGCCAATTTCCAGTCATCAGCTACGTCACCAGTGAGCCAAAACTCTTGATAAATGATGGAGAGTGGCTTAGAGAGATCATCTGCCAGCTTTCTCATTCATCACCCAAGGATGGATCCCGTCTGGGCCCATAGATTTAGGGGGACCCAACAGCTCAGCTCTAATTACTTCCTCCTGAATTACNGAACCTGTAATTACCTGGATCATCTTTCTGGCACCTCTTGTGGAGAGGCGTCACATTGGCCAATTTCCAGTCATCAGCTACGTCACCAGTGAGCCAAAACTCTTGATAAATGATGGAGAGTGGCTTAGAGAGATCATCTGCCAGCTTTCTCATTCATCACCCAAGGATGGATCCCGTCTGGGCCCATAGATTTAGGGGGACCCAACAGCTCAGCTCTAATTACTTCCTCCTGAATTACAGGGGGATTTCTCTGAACCCTGGCCCCGTCTAGCAGATCAGAAGACCAGCTATCCTGCAGAAAATATCTTACTGTTGAAAACAGAGGCAAAGAAGGCATTAAGTGCTTTGTCTTCTCATCTCTAGTTACTATATTCCCCTCTGTATCCAGTAAGAAGTGGCGGTTGTTACAGCTCTTCTTTTTGCTATTCATGTATTTATAAAAACACTATTTATTTTCCTTTACAGAAATGACCATCTTGAGCTCAATCTGGGCTTTTGCCTCCCTAGTTTTTCTCCTACATGACCTAACAACATCCTTAAACATACCCTGACTCAGCTTCCCCTCCTTCCAAAGGTGATACCTTCCCTTTTTTTCTCTTAATTCTTTCAGGATCTCCTTGCTCATCCATGCTGGTCTTCTACTCCTCCAACTCATCTTTTGGCCCATTGGGACTGCCTGTTCCTGTGCCTTCAAGAACTTGTTCTTGAAGTATGTCCAGCCTTCCTGGACCTCCTTGATATTGAGGGCTGTTTTCCTAGGAACTTTCCTAAATAATTCCTTAAGTCTGCCCTCTGGAAGTCCAATGTGGAGGTTTTGTTCATGCTTTTCCTTGTTACACTGTCAACTGAAAATTCTATTACAGTTAAACCACGTCATTCGCGAGGAATGGGTCAGGCCACAGGCCTCGCGAAAAACTAAACTCGCAAAGAAGTGCAGGTCGTTAATATGCATGCAGGCCACGGCCATTGCTCCACGCCGCAGCACTCTGGAGCGCTGTGGGCACTTTTCTGCTTCTCCCCTCGGGCTCTCTGAGCACGGGGGAGCAAAGAGAACCATTTCTGAGCCCCCTCTGACTTGGGAGACCCCCCCCCCCCACTCCCCCCAAAAATGTATGGGCCTCTCTGGGCAGCCATGAACGCACGCCCACAGCCCAAACCCCACGCCGCTTCCCCCTCCCCCCAACTCTGGCGCTTGCACCCGGAAGCCCCAGCCCCGTGGTGTGGCCCCGTGCTGGCAGCCCGCGCTGGCAGCCGTAGCGAGGCATACTGGCCCTGTGGCTGCGCCGAGCCGGGATGCCCAGGGGGAGGGAGCAGCGGTGTGGGGTTTGGGCTGTGGGCACGCGGTCGCAGTGGCCCAGAGAGGCCCGCGGATTCTCGGGATGGGGTCTCCCAAGTCAGAGGGGGCTCAGAAACCTAGCTGCTGCCACTATGCATGCTCACCATTCCTCCGTGGCAATGAAGGGGTGTCCCCGGGGGAGGCATCAGGTTGATACCAGAGTTTCCTTCCCTTTAACATCCACCAGTCATGGAAGAGGCAGTGCTGCCCGTATGGTCCCAGAGGGCAGCGACAGCTGCCCTGTCCCAGCACACAGTGCTTGCCCAACCTCACTTGCCTCAGTTTCGTGGGGCAGTTTCCCGGGTCAGAGACGGGGGCACGGTGCCACCATTGCGAGCTCCCTCCCTGCACGGCGGGGTGACTCCCGCCCCACAGGCACTGCGCCACTGCCCCTTGGCAGAGCAGAGGCACTGCGCATGCGTCGACTGGCTAAACTCGCAGACAACCGAATCAAAATTGAGAAAAATTTGCTTCACAAATGGGTGAGGTCGTAATGGAGACGTCACAATGCAGGGGGGATTCACTGTATCTCATGGTCACTGCTTCCCAGGCAGCCTCCAACCATAACTTTGCCAACTATTTTTCCTAGGATAAATTTATCTTTGTCTCAGGGAAAGAGATTTCATAACTGATCTTACACTGACCAGAAAATAAGTGGCACTAATCATAACAGGTGAAATCCCGATGTGCAAATTTCTTTGTTAACAGGAGTTGAAAATATTGTAGTTGTAATAGAGTTGGCTTTCTCCCAAAATTGTCATTTCAGTGCCTGCTTAGTTTTACACTGGAATTTTAGGCAGAGGTAGTACCATTGCTAGATATATTTGTCCATTTTAGAAGTAGTGGTGACTACAAAATATCAACATATTTGAAATCATCCTCCTTTTAAAGAGAGGAGGAAACCCACCTACTATACCCCACATTTGTAGTGGGTAACACTGGAATATGTGGACTTACATTTCTGGAAGAACAAGTTAAGAAAAAAGCATTCCAATAGAAAAGACAATGGATTGGACTTCCTGCTCAGAATCAGAAGCCTCTGTGTCTGTCTTTAGTTGCCTGCTAGGCAAACACTGTTCAGGAATGATGCAGGCAAAACTGAGCTTGCCTTGTGGCGAGAGTTTGCCCTGTAACTTGAAGTCCCTTCGATCTTTGTGGGTGCATGATAGTTATATATACTATGGATTTACCTGCCAGCTGCTGTTTCTTATTGGACATACATGTATGTGGGCTTTGTCTGCCTATACAGAGAAAGAGCTATGAGCTTTACAAACTGAGGACAAACTTAAGAAAAAAAAGGGAGAAGTGGATAAAATTTCCAAATCAAATGCTACATAATTATAAAGCTCTGTGGTTATGTATGGGCTTATGTTGATATTTTGTCCTTTTCTATGTGTATTTTCTCATGATGCTTTAGCTACATGATTTTTTTTCCAGTTTGTCCTAGGGTGGTGTGTATATATTACATATCTTTGTGTTTTGGCCTGTGGATACCAGTCCTTAGCAACACCAAAGTCGTTTTCTCTCTCTGTCCAGAAGATGAGAAAAAAAATTCAAAAACTGAGAAGCGGCAGTTGAAGGAAAAAAAAATTTCCTGGGGTAGCTCACACAGCGGCGGCAGAGGCAGGGAGCTGGTGGGAGCTCTCTGGCAACCGTGGTTGTGTGGGGCTGGAGAGGGGCTGCTCTGGTGGATTTTTCTTCAGCTTTTGCGAGAGCCCCATTTTTTTTTCTTGTTTTATTTTTTCCCTTTTTTGCTTTTTTTTTGCTTTTTTTTCTGGGTCATATTTCTTGCTGCACTCCAGCCACTAGAAGAGGGGAAGAGGGCCTGCAGTTCCCTTCCCCTGCCCCCGGGGGTTCCTCCCCATCATCTCTTGGTTTCCCCCTGAAGTGTCTGCATCAGGACTCTAGTTGCTCTCTATGCACCCAAGAAGTTTCTTCTGGGACTGTCTGCTGGAATCTCATCGAGATCGACAGGACTCTTCACATACAGGACTTTCCACATCACAGGACTCTTCATCACCAGATTTGTGGGACATCTCAGGTTTTGCTGTTTAATACTGTTGTATCTTCTCTGTTTACTAAAGTAAATAGTTTATACTTTTCACACTTTCCTCGTTTATTTTTTGAACCTGGTGAGGGGGAAGGGTGGTTTATTTTGGTTTTTTTTCTTTGGCTCAGCCCCAAATTTGCCTCAAACCTTTTCACAGCTGAACCTGTGTCAGCCTGAGGAGTGCTAGCAGGACTGGTATCAGCTTACTTGTTGTTGCACTTCATTCTCATCTGTCCCTGTACATTCGCTACTGCACACTGTATCTTGCTCTGAAAGTGAGGCATCTCGATTTTTAACAAGGTATTTCCAATGTTGCTTTGTACAGTAATAATAAATAATCTATTAAGTGAGTTATCATTTATGCACCTCAGTGTTACCAGCTTCACCCTGTACCTGATTCACTGTTAGACAGACTAGCTAGAGTCAGTAAAAATGTCAATTTATGGTCTCAATTCAATTATTTTCTTCTGTAGTGTCAAACTGCAGTCTGTACAACAACAGCAACAGTTTGAAATACTTGCTGCTGTTTGGCAAGGTGGATCAAACTGAGTGCTTGGAAAATGAGGGACACACTGTTATAGGTTTGTGCAAAACTTGATGGTGGTCACACATGATAAATATCAGAATTTAGTGTTCCAAGTCATTGCCTTCATTCTCTCTTTTTCACGCCACTGGGTCCTACTTCCCAAAATTGAAAGACCCATGATATGAATGCTATTGTGTTTAATTTTCGGTGTAGTCCTGAAATACAGCTCAGGGGGAAAGGGTACTATCATTTAGTCCCATTTCTTGGGTGAGTGTTCATAGGCAACACAATAAATTTGCAGACTGAAGCAAAACATGGGGAGTAGATTTGTCACCCTGTTTTGCCTTACAACCAATATTAGACCTGCTAAGACATCACTGGCCAGGGTTCACTGCGTGGCTTTTTTTGTTCTTGTTAGCTACACTCTTTTGGGTGTTTAATGTTATAGGAAACAGTGGTACAGTTATACCCCGTCCTTCGCGAGGAATGGGACAGCTCACGGACCTCGCAAAACGTCAAACTCGCAAATACGTGCAGATCATTAATATACACACAGACCACGCCCNACAGGGCCCCGCTCTGACTTCTACAGTGGCCGTCCCTGTCCCACAGCGCCCAGCAAGCCACAGAAACCACGCGTCCTCCCCATGGGGTCAGCCCAGTCCCCCTCCAAAGGGAGAGCCGGCACTGCCCCTCAGCAAAGCAGAATCACTGCACATGCCCCAGCTAGGGGACCTCGCAAATGCTTGAAACCGGACTGCGGGAAATTTATGTTGCAAATTGCCGGACTCGCAATGGCGAGGTCGCAATGCACTATGGATGTACTGTATTAGCACAGAGCCTTGGCCTGTGTAACTTGTGAAAGACTGCCCTTTCTGATGCAAGACTGTAGGTTCTCTACTACTACTAGGTTGTGCTCATCTGTCTCATTGAGCAGAGCTTTTTTCCTATGCTTCATTTCCTGTGTTCCTGTTTATTGAGACTTCCGTGTATTTTCATAGGCAGACAGGGTTCGACCCTCCTTCTCCTGCAGTAGAGTTCCTGCATGATAATGAAAAACAGAATAATATCACTTTTACTGCCTTATGATAGAGGCAGACACACTTTCCTGGGGTCCATTTTTGAGCATGTGTTTTATGTATAGCTATGAGATCTAGCCTGCCAAAACAGTGGAGATGTCCCCAGTGTCTTGTTCACGGTTTTGCCTCAGTAATTTTGGTAAAACAAAGAGTTATCAGAGGTTTTTTACCTGTTTGTTTTGGTGTTTTTCTTAATATTGTTTCTATCTTTTAGAGATATACATAAATACTTTTACATTTTTGCACAGAGACAGCTCATAACATGATGCAGATCATGCTGTTTCATATTGCAAAATGTATGGCACTCATAGATCAATGTATTCAATAAAGCTATTGCTTTATAGAAATCTATTTAGACCTTTGCAGTTCATTGCTACTCTGCTTGTGCTACTGGCTGAACTTGGTGTTGGCTAGCTGGTTCTCAAGCATGCCTTGCTAGATAGTCTTCCCCCTAAAAGAAGTTATACGTATTTCTGTATGATACAGCTATGACAATGCGTCATGCATGGTTCTTTTCACCTCTGTAAGCTTTATAAGAACCTTTGAGTCCTGGTTCCCCTCTGTTTTATACAAACTTGAATTGCAGGGCTGTGAAATACTTAGTACAAAGTCTGTCATACTTGGGCAAAATTTGAGCTTTAACCAGCTGCTTGACAATGTGTCTGTGGAGTATTTTGCCTGGAGTTCCTGGCCTTTTAACAGTCTTGGTATGCAAAGTATAAAAACAGTTCCCTGCTTCTCTTAATATCTGGCAACTAAGGAACTTTATAGCTTTATTTCTGCTTTCTCCTCTTATTCTGTATCAGACTGCAAGCTGCATCTTTAAGGAAAGCTGCTTTGTCTTTGATCTCAGAAATAAAGCACAGGGTAGAGGACCTGGAGCCAAGGCTGGATACTCAGAGCAGAAAGTGTAATGGGAGGAAAAGTGGATTCTCCTGTTACATTGTGTTATGGTTTAGGGGTTTTTTTCTGCTCTGGCAGCAAGGGGGTTAACAGCTCAGTTCTTGCTAGTGCCTTCAAGGTTATAGAGATAGAGGTGTCTTTGTGAATAACATATTTGGGAGAGAAGAAAAAAAACTGAGTAGCAAGATGTAGAGTGCCAGCTCAGAACCTGCATTGGGAGGCTGAGAGATTGAAGGCCCATCTAGGCCCACGAGAGAAGGGGTAGAGATGTTCTTCCAGGCATCCCGCTGCTGCTTGTGAATTGGAGTNTAAATGATGCTTCCTTTGCAGTTCTGATCTTGTTAGTTAGAAAATAAACCCTTTATATTCTTTACTTGTAGTTGCCTTGCTTTTTGCCTGTGACCTGTTTTATTTTTCAGTTTTATTTTCTGGTTTTTCTCCTCCAGGAGAGGTTGTAGGTGAGTCTCTAGCATCTAGCCAGGGTCAAACCACGACACATTGGTTTCCAGGTAGTCAAACAATTAATTTCAGGACTATGATACTGTGACTTCAGAAAATAATTGCTCTTGTCTTTTGACACTTCAGCAGTGGCTTCACAAAAGACATTATTATTCAAGCATTTAGTAGAAGTATAATCTTGACTTAGGGACTACTGATGGGTACAATATGAATGATGAATTTTCTGCTCAGACACTCCCCATTCTATTGTAGTAGCACCAAACACAATTTTCTGTTGTTTCTTTTAGTGTGCATTATGTGTTACTTTTCCCATATTTGAGTAAGGGCTACAAATTTCTAGAGATATGTGACGACAACATAACCTTGGAACTATTTTAAAACAGTGTGGCAGGTAATAGAGACCCCAAATTTATATTTTATATATTTGGTAATAAAAAAATATTTGTTATAAAACTTAATAAGTAATATTATTATGACTTTGCAAATCATTGCATTGGAAAAATTTCCCTACAAGACTTTCTGTCCAAAGACAACACCTGGCACTGGTGGTGTCCTCACTCAGGTTAAATGTGCCAATTGTAGTTTTCTGTCTTACTGAGTGATGGTAACAGAAGGAAGTGGTAGCAAAAATAAATTTGATTTTTTTTGGCTTAGTTTCAATAGTCTAGGAAGTTATTAATAACTGCAGCCACTTGAATAATTTATAAGATGCATCTCTGGTGTTTTTCACATTAATTATTTGATCATTTCCCCTGATTATTGTTGTTTTGTAATTACAGTGGTGCCTAGAGGATCAAATTAAGTTGAGGGCTTCTTACTGTATCTGTCTGCTAAGATGCATTTCTTCCCAAAAAGAAGCTGCAACTAAAGTTGCTATTATAGAAAGGTGAAAGAAGATAAACACATTGCTCAGGGTTATAGTAAAGTCTCTGGCAGAGCTGGGGTTTCATCCTTTTTTTAGGACTTCTTAATGTTAGAATGACAGATTGGAGGTTTGTCTCTTATGCCCAAGATTATGGTAATTAATAATACTGGGAAGTCTAGAAGGAGAAAGGAAATCCAGTTTCTGCCAATGGGAATGAGAATGAATCCACGAAGGCTAGGATGTGAGGGCTGTTTTAACTGTTTTTCTGAAATACTTGTCAGTCATAACTTGACCCCAAAACTTGGACCAGAGGTCTCAGACTCTGTCATGTGGAGTGTTCTTATGCTGAATTTAACAAAATGGAACAAAATTCAGGGTATATTTCAAGTTCATCTTCATGCTTTCCAATGCCCTGACAAGAACAACTGGTGAAACTGTATACAGTTAAACCCTGTCGTTCCCGAGGAACAGGACAGGCCATGAGAGTTGCAAAATGCTAAACTCACAAAGAAGTGCAGGTCGTTAATATGCATGCAGGCCACACGCATTGTTCCACCCCCCGGTGCTCCTGAGCACTGCGGACAACTTTCTGCTTCTCCCCTCGGGCTCTCTGAGCACGAGGAAGCAAAGAGAACCATTTCTGAGCCCCCTCTGACTCGGGAGACCCCCCCACACACCCTGAGAATCTGTGGGCCTCTCCAGGCCACTGCAACTGTGTGCTCACAGCGCAAACCCCCACGCCACTTCCCCCTCCCTCTTCCCCAGTGCTCGCGCCCGGGCACCCCAGCCTCATGGCGCGACCCCGCGCTGGCAGCTCGCTCCGGGATGCCTGGCGGGGGCGGATCGGGTCAGAATCGGGTGTTTCCTTTCCTTTAACATCCACACTTGCCGGGAGAGGCAGCACTGCCCATACAGTCCCAGAGGGAAGAGACAGCTGCCCCCTCCCAGCACACAGCACTTGTCCCCCCTCGCTTGCCTCATTTTTGTGGAGCAGTTTTCCCGTTAAGGGACGGGGGCACGGTACTGCCATTGCGAGCCCCTCCCCGCAGGGTGGAGTGAGTCCTGCCCCACAGGCACTGTGGCACCACCCCTTGGCAGAGCAGAGTCACTGAGCATGTGTCAGCCGGCTAGACTCGCAAACGGTGGAAGCAAAACTGCGAGAAATTCCCCTTGCAAATGGGCGGGGTCGTAATGGAGAGGTCGCGATGCAGCGGAGATTCACTTTAATTACATTTCTGTAGTTTTGTATTGTTTACTGTAATTTGTTATCTTGATTTAACTTAAATAAAATGTTTGATGTTGGAGTTTGAGAATTCAATCATTATGAGATTACTTTTTAATGGGAATAAGTCAATTTTGAAATAAGATTACCCCTCTGTCATGCTGTAATCATAGACTGAAACGTAATGAGAGCAAATGTGGATTTCAACAATGCCACTGAAAAAAAAAAAGAAAAATAAAACCTTGATGAAAACCACAAACTCATTGTCTCTGTTGTAGTTTAACAGCAAATTCAGAAGTAACTGTTCATTGAAATGGAGACAAGTGACTTCATTGTGTATAAGACCAAAGAAATAGAACTGAGTTAAAATATTTTATGAATAGGGTAATTTGCCTGAAGATTAATTGTATTGTTCTTTGCCTTTTAGCATTACAAATTGTTTCCATTTGCCTTTTACCTCAGGCAGACCAACAGAAAGATTCTTCCTGCTTAGGGTTAGACTAAAGGCTAATCTGTGAACCAGGGTCTGCCGAGAGTCTTTGGGCAGAGATCAGCACCAGAGACTGATTCACCCTCCATGTTTTAAAAGGCCATGAATGAACCAAACTTTGGAGCAGCTTTTCTTTCTCCATTAGACTGCCTTGGAGTAGAAAGTTAACACTCAGGACATGAAACATTAAGACTTAAATATCTTATGTCTCAGTTTTAGTAAAGTATAGAGTAATTTTTGGGAAAATACGTATTGTGCATCTCTTGGGTCTGGAAATAACATGGAATCACAGTTTGACCCTGGATGGATGCCAGAGACCCACCCCAACCATACCATAGGTATTCCTTTCTTCTTATCTGAGGGAAGATAAGTTAGTGTATTTTTTTTGTACATATTGTTCGAAAAGTTCTCAAAAACACACCAGTAGCCAAGATTCCTCATAGCATGGAATATTTCCCTGTTTCAGTGGTCTCTGACCCCTTGAAGTTCCAGTTGTAATTAAGAAGATGGACTTGAAACTAGAAATTAAATTTGTCCTTTTTTTTTCTTTTGTGCACACCAGCCAAATTTATAATCTGTAGAAGAACTGCCAGGCATTTATGCTGTAAGGGATTACTGAAAGTGTTTTTCTAGCACAAAGATATATACTGTATGTACCAAGAAAGAAGACTGTCTCATTCTTCTGCATATGTCTGTCAGAGTGTATGATGTTTTGTTGTGTGTGGTGTTTAGTTCTAGTTTTGTTTTTACATTTGCCCATTCCTTGGCAAGGTTTCTTTGCTGCCTGTGGAGAAAGAGAGATTTGGATGTTGAGGCAACAGTGCTTTCGAGGACAATAGTTACGTTATTTTAGGCACTAGCGGAGTCTCACATGCCTCTGTCCAGAATGGTTTGGCAGAGGTTGACCTGTGATTAGTAGGAATGCAAGAGGTGTCTTGAATCCTCTTAAATGTATAACGTTAGAGTTGTGCAAGAATAAATATCAGTTTCCTGATGGAAGCCTGGAATTGTATCATCAACCATTACTACAAAACCACTCCAGTGAGCCTAAACCTTTATGGCACCTGGGTTCTATCTCATTAGGTTTCACTGATTTGTTGGTCACACCTTTTCAGTCTGCTTAGCTGGGCAGGTAAGCTTTCTATCATCCAGAGGAAAGCCAGCTGGCCAGGGATATGTTAATGAGTGACGTAATTAGAGGTCACTAGGCAGCTTGGCTCTGTATCAGGACACGTGTGACTTCTTGATTATTCCCAGGTTACCAATGTTTTAGGTCTGTTTATTTTCAGTAAAACATTATTGGTGCATGAAATTACTGCTAAGATCTCAAGAGGTTCCAGAAGAGAATGTTAATATTGTTAGGATCTAGCACTTGGAAAAGGAAGCTGGGAAAAAGTGCATAAAGGTAGGGAGGCAGGGTCTAATTATAAGCCAGATTAGAGTATTTAAAGGAATACAAAGCATAGCCTAAGAGGTGACCTAGACACAACAGAAAACAAATCCATTTCTGGTCTGTGACTTCTGTGACAGAAAGCAGATTGTGCTCTGGTTTTACAAGGGCATTGAGATTGCTTTACAAGAATGCTTAGCAGAAGAGTAGGATATAAAGAAAACCCATTATAGAAAGTTTGTGTGGTAATCAGCTGGATGGTGGTGGAATTATGCGTACATAGCAATAAGACAATGATTGGCTTCTAGGCTCCTCGACCTCCCCCCAGCATCACTCTCGAGGTCAGCAGGTCTTTCCAGTACTTACTCTTTCTTAGCAGAGAGTTATATATGTGTAGGACTCTGAATGTTGGCTGAGCCACTGGAGTTTAGTAGTGTAACTGAAGATGAGATTTAGCAGAACTGAAGGTGTCAGACATGTTTTAAACGGATTAAACAGAGCAGAATCTGTCTGTTTATATATCTCAGCAGGCCAGACTGAATTTTAACGGAATGTTTAATGCATGTGCTTAAATCCATTCCTCTTCCACAGGGCATTGGTAGTCCACCTGTAATTATGAGAACAATCAATGTGTTGAGGCTTCAGTGTAGGTGTTGTGCAGTTTACTGGTTTGGAGGCAGTAGGCTCACATGCTGCATTCAGAGGTAAATTTTCTTTTCTAAAGGTATAACTCCTTGCTATTTGTTGTGCTAATTTAACTTAACTACTGGCATGAACCAAAATATCAGGATGTTGCTTAAGTCTGAAGTTTGCTGCCTCTGACAGTTTGTAGACACTTCACAGCTGAACTTAAATGGTAACTGAATCCCTTTCTACTTGGAAAGGTTGTTCAGATAACATGTGCCTTGAAGGAAGATATGGAGACTTGTTGTCCTTAATTTTGTGGATGTCATAGAGGATCACTTATTCACAAGAATCACTAAGTTTCCTTGATTTCTTGGGAAGATTGCTTTTTAAACACTTATCTTGGTATTACTGTTGGGAATGGCATTGCACTCACCTGTATTATTCAAATGCATAACATAATGTAACACAAACCGGATTTTTTTCATGTTTGTAGACAAACTTCTGGATTACAGTAGATATTGTTCTCTACATTGATTTCATTAAGATTTTTTTTCCCCAGAATTTTTATTTATTGTCCTTTTCCCTAGGCTTAGCTATTTTATAGCGTATTCCACATGTTATAAAATACATGATCCAATTAAATTTAATTAGTTTATTGAAAATATTAAAATTAATATTTTCAAAAATATTGAG
>WEKX01018174.1:43360-77607 GCA_013390025.1 Pitta sordida | reverse complement strand
GAGAGTCCATGCTGGAGCAGAACTCTAACTGGTAGGATGTGTCCTTTGGGATGGGACGCACGCTGGAGCAGCCAGTGCTCAAGGACTGCACCCTGTGAAGTGACCCACAGGCAACAATGTCTGGAAGAGCTGCTGCCCCTGGGATTGGACTCACACTGGACATGGTCATGAAAGACTTTCTCCCATGGGAGGGACCTCATGGAATGCAGGAGAATGGCCTTCTCCCCTGAGCAGTGGCAGAGAAACACCAACTGCCAGGTTTTCCCCTACTCCTGTCCCCCCCTGCCTCCTGGAGGAAAGGGGGAATGTGGTATCTGTTGTAAGAGATGGAGGGGTGGGGTGAAGGTTGCCTTTAAGAGGATACTTCTCGCTTTAAGCTCTGATCTTGTTAGAAATAAATTCTTTACATTCCAAATTTGGAGTTTGTTTCGCCTGTGATAGTAAAAGATATTCAAATAGTCCTCATTTCTGCTGTAGCAAAACCCTTCAGGTTTTTTTTTCTTTTTCTCTCTCCCTGTTTGTATCATGAGGGGGTGAAGTGAGAGAGTGGTTGTGGGTGAATCAATGGCATTCAGCAAGGGTCAAACCACCATAATCATGCTGTCAACAACTCATGGAAATTTTTTCTACGATCTTTACTCTGTGATCCACTTTACTACAGTGGTAAGTTTCCCACCTGGCATGTAGGAGACCCGGGTTCGATTCCCACCAGGGAGACAGTGTTAAGAGTTGGACTCGATGATCCTTGTGGGTCCCTTCCAACTCAGAATATTCTGTGATTCTGTGATTCTGTGATTCACGGAGCAGTGTACAGTTCCGCGGGACAGTGTGGTCCTGCACCGCCGTGGTGCCCAGCCCCGGCTGGCCGCACACCCCTGCCAGGAGTGAGGAAAACTTAAACTGTAACACATCCTGGACTGGCCAATGCGTATGCACATATGCATAGCCTCAGGGAAAGCACTCCTGCAGCGCAGCACACTACAGTTGAAGGGAAAAGACTCCTACTCTGACACTCCCCACTGCCATAAGGGTTCCCGGGATGTTGTAGTGTTGCAAACGTGCCATTTTTCTGGCAATAATTTGCCATATTAATGTCGAACCTGGATTTGCAGATTTAGTGTTCTGCAAGACCTCACAAGACCCAAGTCCCACGAATCCAGAGGTATGACTCTAGTTCAAATTCAATGATGAATTGTTTCTTCTTCAATGCACAGAAACAGAATAATTACACTTCAACTGTAGTTTAGAGTAGAAATAGAAACATTACATTCTCAGATCAAACATAGGTAGCTAAAACATTGGCCTTAAAAAAAACCCCACCAAATAACAAACCACTCCAAAATTAAAACCAGGTATGTCTGAAGTCTCTAAAACCAGATGAACAGTATGACCCTTCCTGAGAAAGTCCTAACTTCCCCTTCAGACTGAACCCACAGGGAGCACAACTAGCAATCAAGACAGGAGCATTCTGGAGCATGAAACAGGGTGGCTGTTTGTGGAAGTGTCAGTATAGATCATGAATTTGCAGAAGTCAGCTTGGCTAGAGTCAGCACACACCAGCTGACAGTCATGGCAGGTGTAAAAGCACATATTGCTTTTCAAAATGCAAAGAAGGGCTTAATGTAATTTATGTGGGAGATTTTTTTGTTTTAATCAGAAAGCATCTGCCATTCTGTCACCAGCAGTAATGGCCCTGGCTGCCATGGTCACATCATTTAAACATGTAGCTATGCTGCCTTCGTCCCCAGTCTAATGTCATGGGAATAAAAAAGTTGGTTCCGGGTGTACTTGCTGCTGTTTCAAAGTCTTCACCCTAAACTAGACAGATAGAAATTAGTCCCTTTGAAAAAGAATAGTGAAAGGACAAGTTTTTCATTGGAGCTAGAAGGCTGAAGACAAAGCCCTGATAGATTCAGTAAGAGACTTGCAACCTGGGCAACAACAAGTACCACATGCCCCCAGAAATTTTGAGTGGCTAATTGGGCATTAGACAGACCTGAAATACAGTTAGATATTCCTGTTTTATACAAACAGCTGTTAAACATTTCTATTAGCAGTGATCAAATTTCATCCTTCAGGAAGGAGAACATCTCCAAGGTGTTTCTTTTGGGTACACACAAGTAAAACATATTTTCTGCTCAGGCAGCATGATCCTTTCCTTCATGCCAACAATATACCCTCGAAGTTTGCCCTTTACTTCACTCTGAAATATCTTTCTTTCCATTGTTCCCATGTACAATAAATAGTGCATAGCCTGCATCCAGCAAAGCACACGTGATTGAGGCAATTACCATTTGTGGTGGTGAAGCTGCTTCAGGAGCATAGCGTTTCATACACCACTGACCAAGCAGCCAGCTGGAAACCCACTGGCATGAAGAGAAGCTGAGCTACAAGAAACCCAACTGCAGTGCTTTATGAATTTGTTCAGCAAAAGCTATAACCATGCTGGCCCATAAGGAGCCACCACACTCTCCTGAAACACAATCAAGCACCTTGAAGGCTCACATCTGCACCAAGTATTCTCTTATCAATGCTTGGAACTCTTTTTATGTTCCTCAAAAAGCAAAAAAATTTCAAAGTGTTCAGGTTACATCTTAAAACTCAAGGCGAGTACCTCTGCTAAGGCTGGCAAAGTCTTACTCCTTAATGAGAATATTTTCTGTTTTAGTGTAAGCCCATTCAGCTATGCTTATTGGGCTTATAACACTCAGGGAAAATTATCTGCCACCAGTGCACAGCTGTTCCCTTACTCGCTGCTCCAGTGAGAATCCTGAAGAATGAATGCTTTGTTTTTACCCCAAGGTCAAGTGAGTGTTTAAACAAGGAGATAATTTTTATTTCATATTTCTAATCACTTTTCAATTTTCTTCTTTGGAGGACATAAAGTAGGCACATCTATGATTTAGTTGAAAGCAGCAGCAGCCCAGAAAGGGTTGATCCAAGATGCAGAGGTTAAAATCTGGCCTACTGACAGATCACACAAAGGCCATTTGGTATGTCATGCTTTCAATGGTTACTTAAAGGAAATTGCATATAATTAATTCACAATAGCTACCTTGCCTTATTCTAATTAAATGTCTGACCACTTATTTTAAGGTAGGTTTTATTAAAAATTAACACATGTTCAGGGTATTTTTTTTTAGAAGGCAGGAATACCATATTTACTACTTACGTAAATTTCCTTAATTATACCCTAACTAGGTTATCTTCTTTATTGCGTTTCAATCCTTCTAAGGGTCAGTAGCTCTTTAATTAAGTTGAAAGAGTAAGAGGTGTCTTGTTAATTGTAAATTAAATAGATTTGAGTAGACAATAGATCGCAAATAGTAGATGCACTTTAAAGTGCTATGGAGGAGTCACTGGAAGGCTTCAGTGTAGCATCTGTTTTGCTTAGTCAGCAAAAAGGGAAGCATTCAAACCCTCCTAACCTTTCCTCCAGATAGCTTCCAGCTCACTACCAGCCTATCAACCTTCAAACAACTACTCAGTGAAAATTTTAAGCAAGATTAAAAAGAAAAAAAAATCCTTCCTATCAATCCAGAACTATGATGATGCCGTGAGCAGTGCAAACAGCTTCACTAAAAGTGAAGTCCAACTTTGAACATTAATTCATTAATTTTTTTCTTTTTCTGAAGAAGATTTGCAGGTACCCATCACACACTACCACAGGTTACCTGGCACCGGTAGAACAGGCCATGGGTAAGTTCATATTTTTGTGCACAGCTGACTTCCTTTGCCTTAAAAAATATGTCAGAGATGCTCTGAATTATAGATGTATTGAAAGGTGCACATTCTTACATGGTTGTATGATATTGCTGACATTCGTTCCAAGACCAATGAATCAGATACATTTACATACCTAGAAATAAATTGTTGTTAAAACCTATTATGTCTAATGTCTCAATGTTTCCAGAAAGACAAGCAAGATTGTTATTCTGCACCAAGGCAAAGTTTATATTGTGTATGTGGGGTTTTTTTCCAAATTAGAAATTAAATTGATCATCTCTGCCATTAGGAGTTATGGCTCACAGAATTTTATCATTCCTATAATGTGCTGTGAAAATGAAATAAGGGAATAAAACAGAACAGCAACTTACAGTAATTTGTTATGAAACATAAGAATATTGAATGTCTCTAGCATGTATTGATAAACAGATTTATTGTAATAACCAGATATTATGATCTCACAAGTGTTAATCTTTGTGCAGAAGACCCCCGCAGTTCACCTCTCCATGGTTTCAATACTTCACTGTTTTTCAGTGAAAAGCAGAGGTGTGCGCCTGCACAGAAAACACTGCAAAGGCAGACAACTCATGAATATGTAAATGAATTAATGAATATGCAAATGGTACCCACCTGGGAGCCACAGATGGCATCCTATCCCAGGAGGAGGGGGGTGGTTGAGTGGGTGTGCAGCAATGGGCAGGGCTTGACTGCATATTCATGAGTCCGATGTCTTCATGATTTACAGTCTTCATGGCCCAGTCACGGACTTGTGGACCTGTGAGATCCAGGAGCTCACTGTACAACCAATTTTCCTCATGGTATATGGGGGAAGGAGGATGCCTATTAATGTAAATGCAAAGTGAGAGCAGACCTGGGACCAGTGTAAATCAGAGCACCTTCTCAAAATCATCAGACCTACAGTAACTTATCCAGGTTCATACACTTCCCTTGGCATCTCTTCCTCCACTTCATACCTCAATGTAACACAGCAAGAGGGTTGCACTGGCATGAATTGGAAATGTCTTAGACTTTGCTGAACAGCATTAAACTTAATGAACACATATGTTAAAATCTCACAGTTTAAGATATTCCTAAATGTGCTCATTTGATTTAAAGAAACACTCTGCTTAAGGGGGGATAAATCAGCTTAAGAGAAATAATCCTATTTTTTATGTCTAGATAAAAAACAACCCATCTTCAAGAAGCCCAGAGAGCATACACAGTCATGCCTGTGAAGAGCTCGTATATCCTCTCAAGGGAGACATAGCCAAGCAAAAGCAGTCAAGAGAAGACAGACACAGTGCACAAATCCATTCCTCAGCATTTAGAACCTTGGGGATTTTTTCACCTTGGGCACCCATGGAGATGGTGAGGGGTAGAATCAAAAGTCAGCGTTCTACAAGTTGTTTTTCAATTAATTGTGATTTTCCTAACTCACCAGCAGCTACTAGTGAACAATTAACTTGAAACTCTTTGGGCCACTCATTGTAGAGATTTTTTAGTTCATTCAAAAGCCTTTACGAATTGAAAGCTCAAGTTTTTTCCATAACATTGCAAGGAGAAGCAGTTCAGAGGTGACTTATTAATATTCATAGTGACACAAATAAATGGGCTACTTCTTGTAGCAGTCAAACAAGAGTCCAACAACCTGGATGCCAATCTTAATCCAGTTGTGCACGCAACATCGGTCCTCTGGATGAGAGGAGCTATTTGTAGTCCACAGACATTTAAGTAGCATCTAACAACAACATTTTCAGGCTGAAGAAGCAGCAGTGCATTGCTAGCAAAAGACCCACATGAAATGACACTGCACTATCAGCACTACTGAAAATGGAGGCATTTTTCTGAGATTTCTGGAGGGATAATGCTGATAGCTCAGGAAAGCAGTTCTGTGCATGCTTGTCTCCCTTGTCCCAAGACTCCACAAAATCCAGCCTTTGCCTTTTCCAAAGGCACTGCCATGGCTAGCAGTGCTACCAAGACTTAGGACCTATCTACTGCTGCATAGAAACACTGGAGTAGGGCTTTCTTGGTGCTTATAGATCTGTTCCACCACAACTCCAACCTGGACAATATTTTGTACATCTCCATAAAAGGCACATTTGCATTTTCTAGCCTTTTTTTTTTTCAGCTACCGTATTTGAGCTCTTATTCAAGAAGGATTGTGAAATGGAAAAGATGACAGCTCTGTTAGACATGTGATTTTCAGGCTGACAGTTTCCCTTTCATTTTAAGGAGCTGAAAAACATTTCCAGTGTCAGCCAGATTGAGTTTTAACAACATGATAAACAGGCCTATTTGTTGATTTCAAGTCCTTGCTATCCATCTTCAATTAGCATGGTAAAAAGGTGGCTTGCATCCAGTGTCAGACATTTGTATAAGCAGCACATACCCTTGCAGTTGGAATCAATGTTTGCCATTGATAGATCGGGCAGGATAATTCATGGTATGACACCTGGCTCATATTATCAGAAGAAATCAGGTACCTTGTGAAAATATCATTCTCTTTCAAAATCCAAAAGTCTCTCTAAGATTTATAGTGATGAAAGTAATCATGATATTATAAGGGCAGAAGAAAAAATGTGTAATGTTTCCCCATGAAAATGTGCAGCTGATTTTGGAGCCAGCACAGAGCACCCCAGCAATTCTACCAGTGCAGATGTGCCAAGGCCATTTCTGTCCAGGACCTCTTTATGACGGGCTGCCTTATTCGATTTCTTTCCTATTTCCGAATAAAATTCGGATTGGGTAGTCCTAATTTAAAACCTCCTCACAACATGTGAGTTTTCACATAACAAGAAAACACAGATAGAAAAACTAAGTACATTTCAGAAGAAAGAAAGAAGATAGCTCTAACTAGGAAGATTTCAGGGTTACCACAGTAGCAGAAGTTACCACCTGTGCAGAAGTTCCTTGGATAACAGTGTGCAAACCAGACATGCAATGTACAAATACCAGAGGAAAGCAATACCATATATAGTGACATTGCAGATAATTTCTTCTGATTTCAGCCATGTAAACAGTTGTCTTATCAAATTGGACAGTGTTTCTTAACACATCAAGGTGTTCAATGAGATAAAGTGTGGTTAGTGGGAGCTGAGCTCCCATAACAGTCTGAGTCTTTAGCTCTACTGCACGTTGAAAATGTTGCTCAAGGGAGGACATTTTCTCTTCCTTCCATGACTACACATATAGACCAAAACAGCACGGAGAAAAATTGAGCTATTTTCTTATTGGAAAGATGAGTGTAGTGGCACTATTGACTCAAATACAATAATGGCAACTTCAATGATGTTTAAGATTAAGGTGCATATTTGATAGTTAAAACTAAAAATGGGCAAACTTTCATGATGGAGTCAGCAAACTCTGACATCTTATTTGTTTTAAAGGGCCTGAGGGCTCCTCGGATAATTGGAAAGAATGCAACAGTCGAGTAACATCTAGCAGTGCAGAAGTGACAAATGCATACTCTAAATTCAGATTTTGGGGATGAAATAGTAACTGCTTCTCCCTCTCTGAGCACAGACAATACAAGAAAGGTTTTATAGTTAGTAAAACCTGTCCTCTTTTTTGTACAATAGTGGTGACTTAACAGATATTTTCAAATTAAAATCAGATCCAAATGGTGTTTGGCAAGTACACTTGCCAACTGTCTTACATAGTAAATCAAGCTATTTGAATATTCAAATATCCTTGTTTTTCAATGTATGCAGAAAATAAAGTCTCAGACCAAAATGTTTTGAGCAGAAACCAAGAGATGTTCATTAAACAGCCCTTCCAGTCACCAGTGCCTAAGCTGATGGCTGTTGTCTTGAATTCCATTAAATTCCAACACACCGCACAGATCCACCCCAAGTTTCCTGAGGATGGCATTCCCCACAGTCAGGCAGGGGTTTCCCCTCTCTTTCCTATGTGTCATCAGCATCGTACAAGACCCTCTTGGTGCTAGTGTGTGAGGCAGGGCTGAGCTGAGCCATGCTCTGGCAGGGGAGCCAGGTCATGGTGGCAGCACTAGTGGCATCTATCAGGTCAAATTTACCTGGCTCAACATTACCATTCTGCAGGAGATAGCTATGACTAGTGGAGCCCAGATAAACCTACGACACAGCCCTATGTAGACTTAAAGCCCATGATGCTCAAATTTAAAGATTATCACAAAATTAACTAGGTTGGAAAAGACCTTTGAGATCATCAAGTCCAACCTATGACCTAACAGCACCTCATCAACTAAACCATGGCACTAAGTGCCCCATTCATCCTCTTTTTAAACGCTTTCGGGGATGGTGACTCCACCACCTCCCTGGCAGACCATTCCAATTGCCTCACTCTCCGTGAAGAATTTTTTCCTAATGTCTAGCCTAAACATCCCCTGGTGCAGCTTGAAACTGTCCTCTCATTCTGTCACTGGTTGCCTCAGAGAAGTGACCAACCCCCACCTGGCTGGAACCTCCTTTGTAGAGAGTGAATTACTGAAGGAACGTGAAATAAATAGCCCATGGTTGCATCTGAATCTATAGGCTGTGTCCAACCGCAGCCAACAGTAAATGCCCAGAAAACAATAAGAACAGGATAAGCATATCAGAACCCTTTCTCAGATACTCTCTGTTCTTCTGTTTTTAGCCAAAGGGATCTCCTGAACCAGTTCATCTTTCTCCTGTTCAGTGCGCCCTGAAAGATCTCTCATCTAAACATTTAGTCTCTTCTGAAATACGTTTTATGCAAAATTCAAGAAAGCCAATACTAGGCAGGTAGTTTGAGCACAGAGTAGTAATATGAATATGTGGCAAAAATAAGAAGCATGGAAATTGGATAAATGGCAAGTTTGCAGTCTGGGCTCCTTGAAACATTACAAGCTACCTCATCTTCAGAATGTGGGGTATTTTTAGATCAAAATGAAATGTAAATTGAAGTTTTAACCCTATTCAAAGAATCACACTGTCAATAGCATCAAAACCAATACCAAAACAACTAGTTCAAGCTATGGGAAAATGATAACATTTGCTTTCTGTTCATATTTAACTAATAAAGACTTACTACATACATACAAGTAAAACCAAAGGAATATTAGCTTGGCGCAATGGAGAAAAGCTCCTTCTAGTGAACCACTCAACCTCACTCCAAGCAATTCCTCACTGCTTTGGTTTTCCATTGCAATAGCTTGTGCAAATAATACTGTCCTGTATTCCTTCTCCCTTTAAGTCTTTGTCTGAACTTATCCTCCCATCAGAAGCTATTAATAAAAATGTACTGGAGAAAATCTTGTTTCTACCATATCTTACATATTTAACATAAATCAGCTGTACACTTAATCTGAACTGTGGTATCAAGTCATACTGTGCAACCATGTAATAAATTCTTACAAATGGCTTGATTAAAACAAACAA
Organism: Pitta sordida; assembly: GCA_013390025.1. NCBI lineage: Eukaryota > Metazoa > Chordata > Aves > Passeriformes > Pittidae > Pitta > Pitta sordida. The sequence continues at coordinate 68,497 of WEKX01018174.1, read as the reverse complement.
CTAACTATACATCATGGAGACAGGACAAAAAAAAAGTCAAGTTTGCTGATAACATGCATCTAATCCCCAATTTCTCTTGTCCCAGTGGTTTAACATCAGCACAGACTATCAATTTACTCTCACTGAGTTTAGCAACAGCCTTTAAAGTAGAGTGTTAAAGTTAGTTTTTAAAATTTAATAAATTAAAAACCAAACAACACCTGGTATTTCCTCTCTGCTGAAGGAAAATTGTAGCATTGGAGGCTTTAATTAACTCAAAATAATTAACTTGAAATCTTTTCCGAAGATGTTACCCTTCAGGAAACTTGGAATTTCTGCTTTATGAAAACATGCCATGCAGACATTATTTCATATTCATCACCAATCTTCCCATCTTAGACACATGAATTCCTTTCTTATTACTGCTTCTTACTGTCCTTCATTACTGAAATTGTGCCCTGTAGCTGTGACTGTGAAGGTCTCCAAACATCAAGGGCGCAGCAAAATGCTCATCAACATGTCTCCTCATACATTACACTTACTACTAGGTCTGGACTTGTGTTGAATCTGCTCCTGTCCTTCATTTTTAGTGTGGCTACTAGGTGGAAAGTAACCTGGTTCATGATCCAGCCACATGTCTGAAGCTCCCCAGCAAAGCTGGTTCCCTGCAAGTCCCTCCCATTGGAGAACTGCCGTGGAAGTTGACACTCATTAAGTCAGCTTAAAGAGCAGTTGGGGACTTTCATTTGGATTCAGGTCAAGGCCAGAAGAGCAAGAAGGAGATGGAAGCTGAACTAATGTCAAGAAGCAAGGGTGCTTCTTATCCTATGAAAGCAGGATATTCGTGTCCAGCTTTTGTAACAGTACAGAGGTTGACTCAAGCTCTCTCCTTCTGAAATTTACAATCCGCAAACCACATACAGGCCAGGGACCTCATTGTCCTGTGTGACTATGCTGCCCCAAGTGAGGAGGGGGCGCATCTTAAATGATTGAGGCACAAAGCCCAAACTCAAGGGGAAAGCCAGGAACAATACCATGTCACATGTCACTATGACATAAGTTAGGAGTGAAGCACCACAGACAGAAATAAAAGTACGTATTTTTCAAACTTAGGAGGGGTAAACTTCCAAGCCCTCTATGAAGCTGAGTGCATCACTTTGCTAACTTCAGACATGACACAAACTTGCTTTCCCTCAAGAAGCAGCACACAGATGCAAAGTATACTTCAATCTTTTAAAGCTGGTTTGGTTTGGTTTTTGTCTCCTAAATTATAGTAGGGATGGCTCCATGTCTAATATAAAGATGACCCAAACGAAACAGATGTGTAAGCCCTTTTCTTTGGCTGGGAACACAAATCTCCCATTTATGGAAGGAGAATGCAACTCCTCCCTTTGCAAAACATCATCACCTCTATGCAGAGATCTCCAGTAATGATACAGTTTATTACTGCTTAGCTTTGTCATTAAAGCCTAACTGCCATCTGGATGAACAGAGATCTCATGTGATGGTGCATGGGCTACAGATAGCAGGGGAAGCAAAGGGAGGCTGGATGTTACATGGAAAAACAAATGGTAATGCACTGTGAACTGGGCAGCATTAAGCATTCAGGATAGGTGTGCAGGGTGAGAGACTTCGTAGTGTGAATAACAGGAGTAGGAGTTCCACAGGGAGCAGCAGACACATGGAAAAGATGTTTTGTAAGAAATCCATGTCCAGGGCATTAAAGTTAATAAAGACACATGTGGAGGGAGCTTGGAATCCAGTTTCTACATACTCAAAAAGCTACATCCCATGCAGAAAGGAGATTGCATAGACTGCTCTAGTGGCCTCACTGTGCCGTGTTACAGCTTCATGACCAGCAAGGAAAGCCCACTCATGAACCCTCTCGCTCCTGTCCTGCCTGCTCACAGCCAGCTCAACTTTTTTTCTGGGCATCAGTCCTATTGTGAACCTCAATGGCCTTGGCTCTCGAGTACAGGGACAACAGTTTCCCTTGACCTGAAGAGAAGTCCCTGTGTGTATTTACTCACAAGGCTGTATTTTGCAATTTTTACGGATATGGAGAGACTTCTAGAGAGGCCAGCTTAGACTCTTTAGCACAGGACACAGAATAAATATGCACTTGATAAAATATAAGGCATCAATAAAACTTCATTACTGGTACTTAAACACTGACAGGAGATCAAGGACCTGAAAGTTTAGGGCTGAAGTGGCACTCAGGAATGAACTCTTAATTTCATCTCTATCATGGGCAGAAGATGTCACACAATGGTTCTCCCAGCTTCCTCTAAAACTTGCACAGACCTAGACCAACTATTCTCAAAGTAACAAGTTGTCTTGATGTGAAATTCATAACGATCCACTACATCTTCTGGGAAATTGTCCTGATGACTAATGTCAAAAAAAAAAATAAATAAATAAAAAGCTCCTGAATCACGTTATACAGTTCCTCACTACTAAAAAGCCTGTTAGTATCAGGTGGCTTTTCCTCCAGTGAAGGGTACATAAAGTAGATACACCCCAGTATCACACTGCCTTTTACTTTTCTCTTACTGACTTAAATTCCCAGCCCTCTCAGAGCCCTGAGGGACTCATGAAAAGCTCTACTGACTTTTGAAAAGAATAGGACGTTTCAGTAAAAAAGACTGGATACCAGTTCCTTCTTTCTCCACCAAGTGAAACGGCTTCTTTCAGTCTTGTTTCCATTTAATAGGTAACACATCCTTGGAGGATTTGGAAGAAGGATTTTATGGGAGAAGAATCTGGGTCAATGTCCATGGGCTGTGGAAGACATGGTTTGGGAAAGGGATAAAACAGAGAAAAACAAAACATGAAAACATGGCAGTGTAGAGAGGAGGAGAGACAGACCAAATCTAGGAAAGTCTGGTTTTTAGCACAAGCTGCCAGGCAGTCTGAACACTGTACTGTATATCCCCAACACAAGGCTGGTGACTGTTCTGGGGTGTAATGAGGGTCATGCACTTCCATCTCATCTGATGTCTAGAGGCACCTTTGCAGAGAGAACTGTATCAGACCAATATACTTCAGTAAAAAAGTTGTTTTGACAAATCACAATTTTGCAGGGGAAAAACACAACCATTCAGAAAAGTTTCCCAAAAAACGCTCATCTAAGCATGGATAGCAAAACTATCTGATAAAATAAGTTTGATGTTACACTTTTTCTCTTCCAATTCAGCCTGGCAAAAAAATGACTTTACATATATTAGCACACAATCCACACTTGTCAAAGCAAAAAAAATTCTACTATTTTTGAAAGCAGGGTGATGAAAATGCCAAAAAATCCCTGAAATTATTTGTTGCAGAAATAATGCTGATTCTGTGGTTGTTTCAGGGGCATGGTAGACCAGTTGATGAAGGAGATGCAATGTACTTTTCCACTATACCCTTTAGTACAGCGGTGAGTATCCCCGCTTCTCATGTGGGAGACCGGGAGTTCAATTCTCACCAGGGAGGCAGTGGTGCTGTTTAAGAGTTGGACTCAATGATCCTTGTGAGTCTCTTCCAACTCAGAATATTCTGCGATTCTGTAATCTCAAATTCACCTTCTGACACCTTCCTCTCTTTCATGTCCATTCTGGAATAGGCAAGCCATTAACCAAGACACATTTGAATTTTGCTGTTTCCCAAGCATTGATTTTCTGTGGGATGGATTTTCAAAACTTTCTCCACATCAGCATCACTGGACTTTGGCTCCTCACAGAACAAGTCAGAGAGGCAAGGATTCTTTAAAGATGGCCACAGCAGCCAAACTCAGTTGGCAAAAGCAGGNAGAGAGAACTGTATCAGACCAATATACTTCAGTAAAAAAGTTGTTTTGACAAATCACAATTTTGCAGGGGAAAAACACAACCATTCAGAAAAGTTTCCCAAAAAACGCTCATCTAAGCATGGATAGCAAAACTATCTGATAAAATAAGTTTGATGTTACACTTTTTCTCTTCCAATTCAGCCTGGCAAAAAAATGACTTTACATATATTAGCACACAATCCACACTTGTCAAAGCAAAAAAAATTCTACTATTTTTGAAAGCAGGGTGATGAAAATGCCAAAAAATCCCTGAAATTATTTGTTGCAGAAATAATGCTGATTCTGTGGTTGTTTCAGGGGCATGGTAGACCAGTTGATGAAGGAGATGCAATGTACTTTTCCACTATACCCTTTAGTACAGCGGTGAGTATCCCCGCTTCTCATGTGGGAGACCGGGAGTTCAATTCTCACCAGGGAGGCAGTGGTGCTGTTTAAGAGTTGGACTCAATGATCCTTGTGAGTCTCTTCCAACTCAGAATATTCTGCGATTCTGTAATCTCAAATTCACCTTCTGACACCTTCCTCTCTTTCATGTCCATTCTGGAATAGGCAAGCCATTAACCAAGACACATTTGAATTTTGCTGTTTCCCAAGCATTGATTTTCTGTGGGATGGATTTTCAAAACTTTCTCCACATCAGCATCACTGGACTTTGGCTCCTCACAGAACAAGTCAGAGAGGCAAGGATTCTTTAAAGATGGCCACAGCAGCCAAACTCAGTTGGCAAAAGCAGGGAATATAATTAAGTTACATTAATTTTTACTGATGTATATTAATTTATGTATATTTAAAATAAAGAATCTGAAAAAGAAAATAAATAAAGGGATACAAAATGGAATTACAAGCTTTACTATACATAGATCAAGGTACTAAACTGAAAGTCATGGTTACTGAGCTCTGTCTTCACTTGTGCCCCTTGCAGGGTTGCAGGGTCAGCTTTTTCAAGATACTTTCTTCATCCTGTTTCTGAGCACTACCCATAAATCCTTTTTCCCCACCAGCTCTCCTCAGACTGATAATTCCTCAGAGCAGGAGTCACCTCAGTTGTTGTATGGTACTAAGCACAACCATATCCTGCCCTCTCAAGACAATAGCAGAACACAGGTTCACAGGTTATTCTGAGTTGGAAGGGACCCACTGGATCATCTAGTCCAACTCCCAAGCGAACGCCCATCCAGGGATCGGGCCCACAAGCGTGGAATCATGAGCACCACACTCCATCCATCCCAGCCTCCCACCGTCTAGACTATGTCACTGAGCTCCTCATCAAGTCTTCATAAACAGGGGTAAAAAATCCATCAGGGTGTCCAGCAGCTCCTCCCCCAAGCATCAACAAACACAAAGGAAAAGGTCCTAGGACTGCTTGTAAAAGCATAAAGAACTCCTTAAAGGCAGGAAATAACTCCAGTTTAGAAGTTTACATCCCTCCAAACCTTGACAACCCAGCTGCAAGGAGGTACAGTCAGGTCTCATATAAAGCGGACCCACGGTCTTCTTTGGGATCCGCGCAGCCCGACTTCCTCATTGAATGGCGGCCGTGCCGCCGCCATGGCTGCACCCGCTGCTGCCCCCCGCGCCGCCCCTGCCGCCCATGCAGCCCCCGCTGTTGTCCGTGCCCCCACTGCCGGCTGTTCCGCCACCTGGGCGGCCGCCGCCACCACCACCACCACTGCGGCAGGTTGCGCATGCGCAGTTGCGAAACGGGTCTCCTCCTACATTACTAAAAAATCATGCTGCTAAGATCTGAAGCTGCAATATGGGGGATGCGAAGTTCAAGAGGGCCAACTGTATGTGCCTCAGTGTGAAACATGACATTCAGCCAGCTGCAGTGCAAGGTTGGCTTAGGGACACCCAGGCTGCTGGCTCCTAAGAGAATTCCTGCCCAGGCACGGCCCACCACAATGCAAAGACACTTTGGTTTTTGGCAGAGGAGGTACTGTTTCTTCTCCCCTAGAAGTGGACACCTCATATCTACTCTTGGTGAATCCATGTCCTTCCAGCCCCAAAAATGAAAAGACCTTGAATCAACAAGCCCTCACCTGAGTACTTGGAAATGCTTGAAAGAAAGTAAGATAGCCTTAAGTGGTAGTAGGTACAGAGGGCAGGGATCTTTTTTCTAAGCTCAGGGAGTGTAAATCCACTTCTTTGACCTCTTTTGCCTCTATCTCCTTTGCCACTATGAGCTTGCCCTCTACCTTCACTGTCACTGAGCTCCTCATCAAGTCTTCATAAACAGGGGTAAAAAATCCATCAGGGTGTCCAGCAGCTCCTCCCCCAAGCATCAACAAACACAAAGGAAAAGGTCCTAGGACTGCTTGTAAAAGCATAAAGAACTCCTTAAAGGCAGGAAATAACTCCAGTTTAGAAGTTTACATCCCTCCAAACCTTGACAACCCAGCTGCAAGGAGGTACAGTCAGGTCTCATATAAAGCGGACCCACGGTCTTCTTTGGGATCCGCGCAGCCCGACTTCCTCATTGAATGGCGGCCGTGCCGCCGCCATGGCTGCACCCGCTGCTGCCCCCCGCGCCGCCCCTGCCGCCCATGCAGCCCCCGCTGTTGTCCGTGCCCCCACTGCCGGCTGTTCCGCCACCTGGGCGGCCGCCGCCACCACCACCACCACTGCGGCAGGTTGCGCATGCGCAGTTGCGAAACGGGTCTCCTCCTACATTACTAAAAAATCATGCTGCTAAGATCTGAAGCTGCAATATGGGGGATGCGAAGTTCAAGACGGCCAACTGTATGTGCCTCAGTGTGAAACATGACATTCAGCCAGCTGCAGTGCAAGGTTGGCTTAGGGACACCCAGGCTGCTGGCTCCTAAGAGAATTCCTGCCCAGGCACGGCCCACCACAATGCAAAGACACTTTGGTTTTTGGCAGAGGAGGTACTGTTTTTTCTCCCCTAGAAGTGGACACCTCATATCTACTCTTGGTGAATCCATGTCCTTCCAGCCCCAAAAATGAAAAGACCTTGAATCAACAAGCCCTCACCTGAGTACTTGGAAATGCTTGAAAGAAAGTAAGATAGCCTTAAGTGGTAGTAGGTACAGAGGGCAGGGATTTTTTTTTCTAAGCTCAGGGAGTGTAAATCCACTTCTTTGACCTCTTTTGCCTCTATCTCCTTTGCCACTATGAGCTTGCCCTCTACCTTCACTGCCTTTTTTTTTTTTTTTTTTAACAAATCTCATGTGAGGACTAAGCTGATAGAAAGGATTTTTATTAAATCTAGCAACTCACAGTACTGTCGTAAGAGTGAAAAATACCAATCTACTAAGCATGGAAGTGAGGAAGAACTGTGAGTTAGAGACAATTACAAAATGTTAATTTGACAGCAAAGGCACAACTTTTGAAGGAAAGAACAATATGAGGCAGACAAACAGAAAAAGCAAGCATGCTTACCAGAGAGACATCATATGAGATTTAGTTGGTAACTTCCTCTAAAAAGGTGAGTCATTTCCTAGATAAAGGGCATGCAAGAATGGAGATTATTCAAATTTCAACAAAGCATTGATTATAATATGACAGGTGAAATACTTAAACTGGAGAAAATGGGGATTATCAGAGGAACTGAAGGCAGTGAAGAAATCAGCTAAGAGGCAACAGATTGCACTGAGGAGGGATGAACTAGCCTGGAAGGTAAAAGTTGGCCAGGGGAATTATTTTCTTTATTATTTAAATGAATAGCCTCTGCACGACTTCTGGAGTGTACCACTCTGATTTGCTAATGACATGATATTTGAATGGACTGTCATCCCATGACTAAATTGGCACATTTTGCATCCAAAATTAGCTGGGGGAAGGCCTGGTGGGTGGAACTTAGCAGGTTCCTGGGCAATAATTTGGGATCACTGATGAAAATACCTTCCATGACTTCACTGTGTAAAATGATGGCAGAAAAAACCTCGAGAGCATGAGCTGACCATCAAATGGCTTCAAATCACCTGTCTGAAGGTGCTGTTAGGAAGTCAAACCTGTGGAGCTGACACTGGATGATGGACAGGACCCACATGGGATGGGCACTGCCTGGAGAGCAAGAGATAGCTCAAGTAACACTGCTGTCTCCTGTGGGCGAGACAGAAAAATGTATGGACTAGGATTACCTGAATAAGGCTAGTGGCTATCCCAGTTAAGGACAAGAAATTGCACTCACTTGCTATGTTTTGTGTTGCAAAACAAAAGTAGAAAGGGCACACAGCTTCTCCTTTTTTCTCAGTAAAATACAAAGATGGCTATTTAAACTAGGGTTAATATAAGCATGGCTAGATCTGTCTGCATTGTCTGAAAACATGATAGTGTCTAGTTGGGGAGGTACCAGACCCTTGCAGTAGGGATATATGGGGATGCAGATTGGGGACGTCGGAAATGTATGTATCTTCTTTTCTCTGTTGCAGCAGCTCATTTTCATCAGCACCGCTTCTGTACTGAAATACAGTGAAATTGTGACATGATTTTCTCCAAACATTTCTAAATACAGAAATTATTGTTTTAATTATTGGTTTTAAACTAATGCTGTTCAAGACAGATGAATATTTTCTCCTGTAATTATACTTGGATATTTAAGCTAAGAAGCAGAAAGCATCAGTGTGAAGACTCTCCCGTATGCTGCTATAAAAAAGACTGTATTGATACAGTTAAGGCTGAGGCAACCTGGACTGAGTAAAGACACTCAGTCTCACTCACCAAATGGGGGAAAGCACAAAAAAACATCACTCTGCTGCTGACCTGTCAGTTCTAAGCCACACAGCAGCCACGCAAAATGCCATCCAAGAACAAACATGAGAACAAGACTGACAGCTGTGGCACAATGGGCGGGGCAAATTTGCATATTCATGACTGTATGCCTGTCAGTTTAGTGCAGGCGCAGTTGTGAATGCACCATGAAACAGACTTCTGTTATCGTGGAGAAAACAGATCGCAAAGATGTGAACCCGCAAGAAAGGAACTACAAAGTGGTGAGGGTTGACTGTATCTAACTTTGCAAAAGGTTTTTACACCCAGAAACATGGTACTGTTTTTCAACTATATCAGCTGGTTTAACGAAATATGCTATTTTTGTTGCCAGCACCCTTTGACCATCAGACTGGACTGCCAACAAGAATTTCAGACTGCAGAAGGTGATCTCTGGGAGTATGCAAATTGAAAAACTCCTAAGGTCATCCTGACAAAGATGCAGAATGTGACTGGAGTTTCCTCATTTCTCGATAACATGCACAACTACGCAGTAGAGAAGTTTTGAAGTTCTAACTATGTATCACTTTTTTGGTAGTTTGGGTAGAATTTTACAGCAAAAATTGCTTCTCTCCAGTACCGAACACACTGTGTCTAACTCTTCTAACACTGTCCACATGAACAGAATTTAAAATAAACCAATAACAACACAGAGAGCTAACAACAAAACTTAATTCTAATGTTTTGAACATATCTCTTGGGAGAGATTTGGATTTCTTTCCAAGTTATACGGATAAAACAGTAATAGTCCTTCCAAAGGCATAGCAGAGGCTTTGTATGCCAGCACTCATTTCCTGCTTCACTGCAGTGAAGTTGCTTCATTTCTTGTAATTTATGAATTTTTTCCCCATACATTCTGGAAGTTTCCTTATGACAAAGTCTCTGAAGGAGCTCACAAAAATGTTCTAACCCAACAAACCTTCCTCATGAAAAGCAGAGTTTATAAATAAATACATATGTACCAATAAATAAATAAATAAATCCATTATCTTCCAAGAAAACACCAGTTTTGACAGAATGGTTAGATTTTCTGTTGAGTACTTAAAAAAAAAATCTGAGGATTTTCTGTTTTTAAAAACTTATCCTTAACAACAGAAATTTCATGCTATTTCCATTTTATATGTTTCTATCTGGGCAGCACTAAGGAAGGCCAAGAGGAGAAGGGGAAGTACAACCTAACTCTCTCACTCTCCTACGTTTGTGTTTGGAAGCTTAGAGTAGAAGAATTCATTGCAAGTTGTAATGTTCTGCAATTTCCACCATTAAAAGCTATGAAGGGGCTGGTATATAATATAATCCTACCTATGTGGGGATGTCTATTTTCCAAGTACTGAAAAGGCATGTAAAAAGGTAAGCACAAAACCAAAATACACATAGGAGTGCCTTTTGTTTCAAAAATAGCAAAGAGAAAAGAGGAGAAGTTGACCAACTCTAAATTGCAAGGGCACACAAGAGAGCACAGCACGTCTGGAGAGAGGGAAAACTCCAGTCCCTCCATTTCTCCTTCCATTTCGACATGCACAGTATCACAGTATTGGCAAGGTTGGAAGAGAACTTGGAGATCATCAAGTCCAACCTGTAACCCAACACCAACCCACTGTCTAAACCATGGCACTAATTGCCTCCTCCAGCCTACTCTTAAACACTCAGGGATGGCGACTCCACAACCTCCCTGAGCAGACCATTCCAATGAGAGATCACTCGGTCTGCGAAAAAACTCTTCCTAACATTCAGCCTAAACCTCCCCTGGCGTAGCTTAAGGTCATGTCCTCTCGTTCTGGTGTCGTCAGCATGAGACAAGAGATCCTCACCCACGTGGCGGCAACCTCCCCTCAGGTAGCTGTAAACAGCAATGAGGTCACCTCTGAGTCTCTTCTTCTCCAGGCTGAACAACCCCAGTTCCCGGAGCCGCTCTCCTTAGTNCATAAAATGCTTCTGTCCAGTCCATGCTCTATGACTTTCTCCTGAAGCTTATTATGGGAAACCGTGTCAAAGGCTTTGCTAAGGTCCAAGTACACAGCATCCACGGCCTTTTTTCATCAACCAGGTGAGTCACCAGATCATAAAAGGAGATCAGGTTGGTCAGGCAAGACCTACCTCTCCTAAATCTGTGCTGACTGGGTCTCATGTCATGGTCATTTTGCAGGTGCTGCGTAATAGCACACAAGACTATCTGTTCCATGACTTTGCTTGGGACTGCGGTCAGGCTGACAGGTCTGTAATTACTTGGATCAACTTTCCTGCCCTTCTTGTGGATGAGTGTCACATTAGCCAATTTCCAGTCATGTGGTATATCACCAGTAAGCCAGGACTGTTGGTAAATTATGGAGAGTGGCTTGGCGAGTTCATCTGCTAGTTCTTTCATCACCCTCAGATGGATCCCATCTGGTCCCATGGACTTATGAGGATCCAAGCCACTCAGCAAATCTCTGACTACCTCTTCCTGGACTACAAGGGAGTTATATTGCACCCCAACTCCTTCCATCAGCCCACTAGTCCAGTTGTCCTGCAGGCAGTCTGTCTTACTGTTAAACACACTCATATACATTTAAATAAGATTCATCTAAAAGTGCAGCAGTAGATGTGACTGTTAAGCTACAACATAGTCCCCATTTCCTAGCTGAATACAAAAAACTACAACCCAGCCTGAAGATTCATATATGTACTACATTGCTATATACAGGGCAGAGGTACCTACTGGTGCTAAGTTCTGGGGATGGCTAAAAGAAATCTGCTTTTATCCATGGCATAAGTTAGGATTTTGTGAAACATCATTTCCATGTATGCTGTTTCTCAAGTTTAAAACTCCACAATCACTCACTGGTTAAATCTGGGATCAATACTAAGAGGGATTTACTACCTACCTCAGTGCATACATCTGCAGTGGTCAAAACACTGGAAAATCTGGCTCTCTGAGCAGAGTTTTTCTTCTTTCTATTAAAGAAAGGAAATGCATGCCTTTTATGAGTATAGTATAGATGTGAACATATGTGAACCACAGCTATTATTATCTACAACTTCATGTAAATGTAAACAGCAATGAATACAACCAGTGGGTATTTTCAGGATGGGTAAAATGAGTAAACTGGAAAATAAACACCTATTTTTGTCTTCCCTCAAAATATTAAGTGTCACTTCAAGTAAATATTTCCCCAGAAGATACCTTTTCTAAAAAAATTTAGTCTGCTTTACTAGTTTATTATGTAAGTGTACATATATTTAAATTTTGAAAGGTTTCGTTAGTTCACTTTGGGTGCACAGATTGTTTGCAAGCAACTTGACGTATTGGGTAGCAATAATAATCAAAGTAAGGCAGATCAGTCAGTGCTCATTGCACATGGATTTCCACCTTATAAGGTCTCTTACTTGATAGCTGACACGAACTCTTGTCACCTGCAAGGCTGGACTGAGTGGCAGTCTTCTCAGAAAGCCCAGACTGCTGCCAATACAACTCTTCATGCAACCAGTCTACAAATAACAGGGCTGACCTGTGCTTCTCAAAAAATAATGGGAAAAACTATGGAGGGCTCAGTAAGCAAGCATCCTGGCAGCCAGAATACTGTGCATGTATTCTTGGGCTCTGTGTTCAGTGTTATGATTTAGAAATAAATGGTTTGGGTTTTGCAAATGTAGTGTTATACAGTGAGCCCACACATATTCACATTCTGCATATTTGCAGTTTCAATTAATTGCAGATTATTTTTCCATGAGCTGTGTGTCCGTGCGCGTGCACAGATGCCATGAATTCATACTGTGAACTCGCTCAACCCATGAAGATGTAATGAGCTCATGAATATATAAATTGTCCCTGCTCAGGAGCCGCCCAGGAGACACCAATGAGCCGTGTGCTGTGTGGCCTGGCCCAGCCTGTCCAGGATGCATTTAATGTAAACGTGTGTTACTGCGTGGCTGAAATTGTGTCTGAAAGGGACAATGTCAAGACGGGGAGAAAGGGTTGCCATTTGTGTGTGTCTGCGCATGAGAGGAGGAGTGGGAGGCACCTTCCCCCCATCCTCCGGAGCCAGCGGACGGTCGCCCAGCTGCACTGAGCCAAGGCGGGCACCCATGGCATGCTGAACTAAGGCGGGTGAGAGCCTGCTTGCACCGCGCCATGCTGCACCAAGCCCACCAGCCCCTCTCCTTGCAGTTTCCGAGCGCCCTCCATTTCCACTGTTTAAGGAGAAGGGGAACTGCCACCATCACTCTGGAGCTGGGACTGCTACCAGAGCGGTTACATGCTGGCACTGTGGAGGCAAAAGGGGCCCTCGGGGTGTTTGTGCGGGTGGAATTGTTCTCCATCTGGCTGCAGGAGGGTGACAGCATTGTGTGTGTCGGTGCATGCGAGCAGGAGCAGGAGGCACCTTCCCCCCACCCCAGCAACCCCCACAGATCTCCCGTGGCGGTCTTTGTTGGCAGGGCAGCAAAGGGAAGGGCAGCCCTGCAGCTCCCGCCTCCCACACCTGTGGGACAGCACTCGTGCTCCCTCCACACCGCCCTGGGGCCTGAGACTGCAGAGTCCCCCAGCACTGGCAGCACTGCCCTGTCCCTGGTGTCTGATGCCGGCCTGGAAGAGGGAGCCAGGTTCACCAACTGAAAAACCTTAAAAAACCCACAAAAATTAAACCCCCCCCTTGCCTGTGGCCAGCTTCCAATCAGAGCAGGACAAGTTTATATGAGTGTGAGGCAGCTGCTGCAGGAACAGCTCCTTCCAGTGCAGGAGGGAAACACACTGTGTTTTCCACAGCATTGGAGCTGCAGGGAAAACCTGTGGTCCTCCCTGGGAAGCCACGTCACTGTTTGGTTATGTCACAGATTGCATGTCCCAAGGAGCCCCAGCTCCTGGCTGCATTGCGGGTTCTGCTCGGCGTCCCTGTCAGCTGGAGCAGGGAAGCATCAGACCCTGCAAAGGGGCAGTCAGAATGCAGCGGGGCCACAGCAGGGTCCCTGCATGGGGAGAGGCAGCACGACTGCCCACGCAGGCTGAGTGGCACCGCTGCACAGTACGGGGAGGGATGGGGGACAGCCAATTCTCTTGCATCACAGGAAAAAACCTCAAACAAAACAACTCCCCAAAAATTCCCAAACAGCATAGCCAAACAACACAATAAAGGAAACAGGGACTGACACACATGGCAGGCGAAGGGGGTGCTGCAGAAGCCATGCTCTGCTCTGCTGCTACCCTGGGAAGCATTCGTGACATGCACTGCTGCAGCCCACATGTTTAAAATGGAGTTTCAAAGGCTGCTTCCCAGGGAGTGCAGTTGTAGCTGGGTTCAAAACTTACACACATGGTAATACACACCACACTACACAGTTAAACTAAGGGGAGTGGAAGTTTTTTGTAGGCACTGATGGAAAGCAAGCCTCCACCTGCAACAGAACAGCCCAGCTGTGTTGCTGAGGCAACACAGTGCCAGCTGTGTCCACTGGCAGTAGCAGCACCAGCTTTGTAACCCTACATAACCAGCAGTAACCCTAATGTGGTCCCTGGCTCTGCTTACAGCAGCTGCTGGTCACTCTCGCACTATCCCGGGAGTGGCGGGGCCAGGGCTAGCGAGGCGTAGCCCAGCCGAGTTCCCAGCACAGGATGCCTGCCCCCTCAGCATAGCCCACAGCTCGACTTCCTGCTGCTTTCAAGGTGGAGGGAATGGGTGGTCATATTCCCACACCCAATCCTCAAGCACTGCAAACCCTTCACCCCTCAGGTTCAAACACAGTTTGCCTTTTCCCAATTCCCCCATCTGCCTCATACAACATGAAAATGGTCTTTGAGGTCCCTGAATTTCACCCAGAGGGATGCACAGTCCCACAGTGGGTCCTCAGCCCACTGTCACTGTGCGGAGGTGTGGCAGAGCTCCACGGTCAGTCAGAAGACCACTGCCACAGCCGCTGCTGTGGGAGCGGGAGTCCGGGACTCGTCACAGGGGCCGCATCATCCCAGGGAGTTCCCTCCCCGACTTTGTTGCCAGGAGGGGGCAAAACTCACTTGATTCAATTTCCTGAGGTGCTACAGAGTACGCAGCACTTCCAGAATCACCCTATAGAGCTCATTACTGGAGGGGGTGTGGCTATGTTGGGGTCTAATGGAATATTTATAGGTGCAGTATCTTTACGGATTTCATGACTCGCACAGCCTGGCCGGACCCATACCCCTGCGAGATCCAGGGGCTTACTGTATTTGCTTACTTCCCACTCTTTCAAAGAGAGTTCCTGCTATTCAAAGTCCTTGCTGGAGTACAGAAGGTAAACAAAAAGAACAGATGCAAATGTCTGGCACAGATGCTGTATGAAATTCATGTTTTCAAAAGAGCTTTGCTGCTCTTCTCAGGAGGAATTGCAGGGAGCTGAGTCCCTTTGGAAACCTGGCTCGAAGCCACAGTAATATTTTTTTAAAAAACAAAACAAAAAACCCACAACAAAACAAACAACAACAACAAAAGAGCATATTTTCTCCTGTGCTTTAGTTGTATTACTGACTTCGTGGGAAACACATTTATGCCAATTTGAACTGTTTCTCCTATGCCCTTCCCCCAGTTCCTACACTTCCTCTTGCCATCTAAAGATCAGTGGGACCAGCAGGAATTTTTCCACTGATGGTAACTTGGGTCTGGATTGTGCTTTCCATTTTTATCTCTCTCAGCTATTCTCTTCTCAGGTAAATACACAGACTAAAAGTTTCAGTTAAGTCAGGCATATAAATTGTAAACAAAGGAATGAAACGGCTCCCAAGGCCGCCGCCCCCCCTTCCCCTTTTCTACCAAGAGAAGATTACATAGATTTCCATCCCTCTGCCTGGAAAAGGTGGCTCACTACCTCTAACACCTCTCAGCGGACTGATGAGGGGAAAGACCCTAAAGAGGCTGATCAAAACCTCCCCACAGGTAGTTTAACCAGTATGGTCCTCTGCACATGGAGAAGGTCTTCACTGGGGCTTTAACCTCCTTCCTGCCCCAAATCACTCTTAAGAGTTAACTTTCTCTGCACAAAGAGCAAATTAACATACTGAAAAGACTGACTGGTGGAACGGAAACACCATGTTTATCTACAGAGTCCCAAAGACTCTTCTCCAACATCTATTTGCAAACTGGCAGTTGCAAAAGAGCAAAAGAAGGCCTGAGAAGTGCAAGTGTGATAAGCATAGTGTAATCAATGCTGATGAAACTTGATGTTCTTGTATAATCACTGCAATTTTAAGTGGATTGAGTGCCATTTAAGTGACAAGAGTGCTATGATGGATGAAATATATGCTCCAAAAGTTCTATCAGCTTCTTTGACATTCATGGCATGGAATGCTTAGTGGCATTTAATGTTTGTAAATCTTTAGAAGTAAGTTAAATATGTTAATTACCACTGGAAAAAATCTCTCAAGCTGAAGTACTCCATGACTGTATCACAGTTGTCCTTACTGCTATACTTCTTCCTATCCACTAAGTAAACATGACATATCAGGTAAACAGGTGATTAGTGATTACACTCAGGATTTACATTTGTTTTCATCTGTTAGTCCTTCTAGGTAAGTCAGTAACCTGGCATCCACCTCATGCTGGCTGCTTTCCCCTTGGCCGTATTTTGGGCAACACAAACTGCTGGCACTCTTCCTGTCTTGATGTAAGCAGGTTTACAACTGTGCAAAGTGCCATGTGTCCCACCCTTGTCCTCTCACACATGTGGGCTGAGCATGACAGACCCACAGCTTTTCTTCTGTAGCAGCACACTCACCAACCAGGGCAAGCCCAGCATTTCCATTTCCTCTCCCACATGCATAGATCATCTCTAGCTGTCACAAGGGATAAGGATCAGGCACTAAGCCCAGGAAAATGGCTACACTTCTCTAAAAAAAATCCAATTTTTAAAAATCAGGATCAAGAATGGAGGAACACTGAGTGTTATCTGATGGCAGGCTGCAGCATTTCATAGTGAAAACAGATGACAGGACAAGGTTGGTTTACCGATGGCATATTTTTCCAGCATAGGGGCCACAAAGAGGCCTGCTAGAGAGAAACCATCTACTAGCCAGACCTCAAGGGAAGTGCTCCCCACTTTCATGCCCCACCTGCTGCAAACTCTAGACAACACTTTATACCCCCAAACAGCTTCCACCCTAGAAATAAAAATCAAATTTATTCCCATGTAACATAAGATAGTTGCTCTGGACCAGGAACAGAAGTTATCGGAATAGGGCAAGTGATCAGGATATGAAATAATTCAGCAAGGTATTAATTTCTTGGCATCCCTGCAACAATTGTAAAAGTTATCCAGGTGAGATTCCACTAAGAATTTCTGGCAATGAATAAGAGCAGTGGCAGGTCAAGTCAATTTACTTCTTTACAACTTAAAAAAATCTGTCTGAAAATTACTTGGGATTGTATTTATGTATTTTAAAACAAGGTAAGATATCAAAATGAAGCAGGATGTTTTGTAGATTAGGCCTTCGCCATCCCTCAGTGATTACTTTCCCTCCCCTCATTACTGGCTTCTTTAGAAGGCAAAATTACTTCATTTTACAAAACTGGCACCCCTAACTTCTTATTTTCAAGTAAAAGCAACAGAGTTACAGGTGTGTATGCATACCTAGTCTGCAACAAGCATAGCGTATCTGACTGGTAGGTCAGGCTGATAATTCAACTCTTCCTTTCCTTGAACTTTCAAGAAATTATCTTCAACTACAAGCCCCACTCTGCTAATAGGGTGAGGAAAGTCAGGATGGAAAACCATAACTTGTTTTAAGCAGCACATTGCGCACTGACCAGAAACTGGCCAGCCCTTATCACCATTCCACAAACTGACCTGAAACTCATTAAATGAGCTAATAGTAAGTTAATGACCTGACTCTTTACTCCGTTCTCATAACTGTTGTCAGTTTTTATTTGCAAATTCTAAGCTGTGATTCACAATTTTACAATTTGAGCTTAAAGCCACACTTGGCCAGAAGCCTCATTAAACTTAGGCAGGTTCCAGGGAGGCAGAAAAGCCCAGCTACCTGGCCTGAATCAGGGACAAGGCCCCTGAAACAGGAAAGGGACTAGAAAGTATCCTGGTTTAGGAAGAAAAGCATGTGCTTCACCTTGAATGCAAACCTATTCCTGATTTTAAGCATATGCTCAAGTGCTATGGCCAAATAAAAGCCTAATAGCCTATTCTGCAAACTCTTAGGCATATTGCATTACAGCAGCTTCACTGACATTCAGAAGAGTTTGGTAAATTGAATGTTAACTACTCATGAGGATGTTTTCAGTGCGGGGTCTTACATAATTCCAAAACAATGAGAGATTTGTTATACTGATACGGCGTCAGAATATTTCCCTTATAGGCTGAGCCTGTTTCCATCACATATAGACTACATTTTATGAGGAAAGTACTGGCAACTTTGATATGAAGAAAAATACTCTGGGCTATATCATTCCCTGTAATAAAATAAACTCAGATAGAAGAAAAATGGAAACCTGGAGCAAGTAACATAACTGAGCTGCACCATAGAAGCAATTTACAGGTTTGTAATAATCAAATCAATGTGCAAATAAAAAAAAAAAAAAGTGCAGTTAAAGGGACAGATTTCTAAACCAGGTCAAAACAGGAGTCTGAGAGGGGCTCCTAAATGAGGTCAGTCCCCATTTTTTAGCTTGGGTAGCTTTATAGCAGGTTGTTGCGGTTCCTGGTGCTCATCATGGTGACTGCTTGATGCTGAGTGCTTCTGAAGACCCAAAAAGGTCTGAAATGTCATTCTACTAATATTTCTCCCTCTGTCCTTTAGATATAGTATCATTCTCCACAAAAGGCAGGGAGGTATATTTGCCTGAGTTGGAGCTAATGGGAAAGAATAAAGTTGTCACCACTAATGTGACCCTGTCTCATTTGTGCCTTTAACCCAAATCTATGGATTATTTTATCCGACCTTTCTAAGCCTGAAGTAGCAATTTCATTTGCTTCATCCAGCAACAAATAAACCACCAATTCAGAAATTGTTTTAATAACATTATCTGGAATACCAGCTAAATAACCACCTTTTTGATTATTATTACTTGAACAAACACTCCCAATGACAACATATTTCTGAGATGGCAGCGAAGAAATTGTTCCCACACCCTGTAGCATAGTAGTTACACTAAAATTATACAAGTACTTTCAAGACAGAATGTTCATAGAATTGCTTATGTGGTCCCAGTCACCCCAAAAGTTAAGTATGTACTTAATTCAAATTACCTTATTTGGCCTATTGCTCTCAATGCAATAACACAAAGGCTTCCTACTACGTAAAGCATAAAGAATCACCACATCTGGTTTTCTCATGGAAAGCTGTACTTTTTGAGAAGAGAGGAAGTACTAGGTATCTGACTCGCGAGATATATTACTTAGGAAAAAAAAGGTGAAAAAGTTGAGAATACTCTAATGCAACGTGTCATTTTCCACAAGGATTTATCATAACTCTACTGAAATCAGCAGGGACTTTAAGAGGGATAATATTTCAGTCTGAGTTCCCAGACATAGATCTGATCAAGTTAAATTTTCAAGATGTGATTTTCCTATTTTTAAGGACAATTTTCTAACTTCAAAGATTTCTCATTTTAATCCTTTCCAGAAACTAATTACTTAATTTGGTGATATCCAAAACTTATAAAAGAAGTCTTGGTGGTAGATTCTTGAAAGTACGTATTTAAATTGGCATCACAGTTTCTTCTTCCTACCTGTACTTGCTCTGGAGATAAGGTCAAGCATCCCAAAGCAGAAACCAAGATTAAGCTTAAAGAAAATAAGCATTTGCAGAACATTACAATGACAGTGGTTTTCACTGAAAATTTAAAGTATTAAACTATTCACTCAGTGAGTTTTTTAGCAGTAGCGTTCCCTGTCTCGGCCAACGATGCAGTGGTAACAGTGTAACAAGGGAGCAGGAGACAAGGACACTGCTAGTTGAGCTCTCTGCACTGTTCCAAAGAGGATCTTCCATGGTATTTTCTTAGGAAAAAATCACCAAAATTACTAAATTAAGCATAAAATGAAGTCTGAATAGTTGGGTCACCAACTGATGAAGTTCTTATGAGAAAAACTGAGTAGAGGTGCAAAGAGAAAAAAATGTAACGGCTTATGTATACCCTTCTAAGAAGGAGGAGGTCTGCTATTGCCTCTGCTTTCTTGTGACACAGCCAAATCTCAGAAGTGTTACAGCAGCCACAGAGAGCACGCAGGGCTTTTCTGCACAATTTAATAATGGTGTTCAGTAGCCGGATGTCACAGACACAAGGCTCTTAAGTTTCTTGGAAAATCCGACCCAACACTACATGGATTATAAGCACAGGCACACAGCCAACAAAGCCCAAGATGCTGTGCAGATTTTGCCTCCCTGATCCAGTTGCATTGTGGACTTGTTATCCTTACCATAGGCAGGCCTTTCTTGTCAAGAGAAGTACCTGATACCATTTATTTCTTACAGATGTTCCGACACTGTTTCCTTGGACATAACAAATTTTTTTATAAAAGTCAAAGAGATATGAATCTGAAATCTGTAATGAGAAAATACAGAGTAATGTCCACACATATTCTTCTTTCGGTCTTATGGCCAAGTGCAGCGTGTTCACACTGTGCTATTTTAGGTAAGGCATAATCTTTGTCAGAAAGTGATTTTGGGCAAAACAATCATCTTTTCCCACTTCGGTCTCATTTATAACTCTCAGAGATCACCCATAAGATAATAAAGCAGAGAAGCTCATAGAAAACCTGTAAGTAGTCCCAGTAAAATTCACCATAGCATTGTAGGACTGAACATTCCCAGGTGAAAAGGTGCACTGAAATTTGGCATGTAATTTTTCAGTACAAGTGGAAGGAAAAATCTCACTAAGGTAACGGGAGTACCCTTCCAAAGGTAACCAAACTAGCTGAATATTGGTAGGGCTATATGTTACACATGAAACATGGTATCATGTACCTGCATCCACATCAAGAAAATTCGTTCTAGGGACTAGAAATCTCAGGCTTTATCCTCCAAACTGCACCATGAACCCTTCCCAGCCTCTCTTCCTGCAGTTGCAGACCTGCCCAATACATGTTACCGCCTCTAGAATTTTGAGCATTTTCCAGCTTGTCTTGTGAGTGAGGCTGGCTTGCATGGTGCTCCAGCTGGAGAAAAGCCTCCACATTAATGTAGGAAAAAAACACTATGGTTGTGAAATTTGTTTTTGTGACAGGAAAAAATACAGGGTCCTTTTGCAAGGTTTCATTATAAGATGTGAGGTAGAGCCTCTCGAGCTGGCACTAGTATTCTAATTTATCCGTGTAAGGAATGTTGAAATCCTGGCAGAAGTCCCCACTCTGTCTGGCTTAATCCTGGAGGGTTTGACATGGAAATACAAAAAATCTGAATTATTTTGGTTCCCTCTCCAGTCAAGTGAACTCAGAATAACCAACCTTTTTAAAAATGTCTTTTAAAATGTTACACAACACACCATGCACACAGACAATGCAGTTTCTACCTCAGAACCACCCAGACTACTTTTCAGGGTACTGCTTTGGGGTTGAATCCTGTCAAGCAAGGAAAGAAAGCAAGGAAGAAAGCAGAAGGAATGGTTTGTAAAGAAATCATTTTCCAAGCAGGAAATCAAGACTCCAACCTGGGCATCCGTTCATATTGGTCTCCTGTGCCTGGAAACAGATGAAGAGCTTTCTGGAAGCAGCAAAGCCTTGAAACATCATATGCATGCAATAGTTTAATTTTTCATTTAAAAATTTTCCTGAAATAGGCCATCATTATTCATATCAAAGTAATTTCTTTCAAACAGGAGGGTTTTTTCCTGCTATTTACAAAATAAAAAGAAAAGTATTTTTCAAACCAGGCCCAAATGTTTTCCTTTTCAGGGTAAAGCCACACTAAGGTAAAAAATTTTATATATCCACCCATATAACTTCTCTCTGGAATTCAATTTAATTTCTGCTCTCATTTTAATAAATCTTTAGATAACACAAGAAGTTCCTCATTTCAACTGTTCCTCAATTTAGAGTTGACATGTTTTCTCCTGGCCATTAGACTGGCACATGTTTATTACACTGCTACTTTTCACCTTTCTGGACCTCAGGCTTTGGCAAAAATTTGGCTTTGATTAACAACACGCGGCTCACTTGCCCTCCATCCCTGGGTGTGTCAACTCAATTTTTTTTGTTTCCACTCTTTATTATGCTGTAAGTGGTGTTTTTTAAATTTTTTTTGCAAATCATCTAACTTTGCTCTGAATGCTGTAGTATTTTACAGACACAGAAAGCATTAGGTTTATTTTTCACCTTCAGGTATGCTTCATCGTTTGAGATAATGAAATGTGGTAACAGTCATATTTAGCTAATATTCAGATGAGGCAATATTCAACAGTCAGAACATTTTTCCAAGACAAACCAACATCATATTGGCTGGTTCTTATAGGTCTCCAACACTCCTTGTGAAAATCAGCAATGGCAATCCTTGCCACTTCCAATAAAACATATTTTTATTGGCCTTTTGAAAGGCAGATCCATACCACTGGGCCTATAATTTCAGGGAGAAATAAATTCATTATAGGAAAGGGTTGTGCAAACCAGGACACTGGAGCCAAGGACGCAATCAGGGGAAATCCAGTTGCCAATATCAGTCTGAGGGTTTCCTTAGTGCATAGTTTTTGGAGAGAGGAACTGCTCCGTCTGTACTTTTCTACTTGTATGGTATGCACCAGCAGGGAGCCTTCTGCTGCTCCCCATTTTGGCTGAGCGGAGCTCAGCTTACAATAAACCCATCTGACTTCAAGTGACATCAAGACAAGCCTCTTTTTCCCCGCTCTTTTTTTCTCTCCCCTTTCTCCTTTGTCCATAAATCAAAGAAGAAAGGATCAAATGGACAAAACAACAAAGTGGTAAAGTGCTCACTTCAGGGTTGTAGCCAATCTAATTAATTTTTCATTTAGGTCTGATGTATTAGAGGCCAATCAATCAAGGATTATGTTTACAGAGTTGTAGAAAGAGAGGAGACCCAGTCCTCATTTGTTGTCTGGGCTGTCCAAATTAGTCAGTTAAACGATCCTGAGGGAGATCATAAAGGACATGAATAGGTTCTTGTAAGTACCTTTCTTTTAATTACAGACCATACAGTCAACACTTCCCTCAGTCCTTGACTTCCTGCCTGAAGGGCAGAGCTGGCTTCTTGGAAGCCAGATGGATGGTGGTGACTTCTGCCACCCATCTTTGGGACAGAGCATAGTTTCTTCATCTCTGAGAGCACCAAAGCAGCCCATTGGGAGTCCATCAAAGCAGTCCAGCAGGAGCATGCAGTAGCTGGAGGCCAGCAGGTCCCACTTGAGTCAATGAGCTTCGGTATCACTTAATTCTTAGGAATCAGTAAAGGGATTATAAAATTGCAATCACATTTTCAGGATCATCTATATTACCAAAAATTTTAGGGAAATCATAGTAAAATCTGGCTGTGCAGAATTTAAGCTTTTGACTTAAAAGCCCTTTTTGACGATGATTGGGCAGATCATTCCCACAACAGCCACATATGCACTTTGCTATTGCAGTTTCCAGCATCTGCCTTTAAATTGCAGCTTTGACAGAGGCCTACTGGTTTATTTCCCTCAAAGTGCATGACTTTTGCAAGGTACCTCTTTTGTCTTTTGTAATTAGCTGGACTACACAGACAGTATATGGCTCTTAAAATATTGATGATCCTTAATAGCAAAGAGTCAATGTGGGTACAACTAAGTAGATAGATGGCTTCAAATGACCTGATAAACGCAAGAGGAAGATGAGATGAAGAGATCCAGATGATTCGGTCAGCCTGACATGACCTTCTCTTATAGACATTTGACATGGCAAGTTCCCAAGGACCTTTACAGACCTGAGATGACCAGCACTGAAAAGTCCCTTTCTGTGCTCAAGAGACAAGTAGGATGCAGGGCTCCTACTGATGCACACTGCTTGAATGGGGACAAGACAGAGCAAGCCCAAAGGCAATGCCTCTGCCCTTCAACACAAGTGCTGAAACACAGACCTAGCACTTACGATGTCCACTTTGCGGGACAGATGCCAAACATGATAACTAGAGCGTTCTGCTGCAACTGTTTAGGACAAAAGCAGATTAGATGGTTCCAAATATTTCAAACTCTTATATCACTATTATGACTTTGAAATTTCATGAATTTACCGCATAGAAATCTCAAATTAGCAAAAAGCTCAGCACAGCAACTCAAAAGTAGCACAAAATGCCATTCCTTAAGCTCTCTCTTCACCTATTTTGGCAATGCATTTGTTTGATACACAATGTGTTTCCATTTCTGTAAGTTCAGAGAAGGCTATCATTTTGTGTACGAGATGCATTCAGTATCTCATTGAGGGCACAAGGAGCAATAAGTAACACAGAAACGGAGAGGGGATTGGGTCTTTTTTTAATATGATACATTTTAATATTTGAGAACAGAATTTGAGCAATAGCCCCAGATAGCTGCCTCTCCATGCCACCCAACACAGATCAGATGCTTTTCAGGTATATTGACACAGAGTGCCACCCCATCAGCCATCCTGTCCCACCCTTGTCAGGAGCCCTGTCTCCTTTACCAAGACAGTCTACTCTGCATGAGTTCAAGTTAATGTGGAGCAGCTTTCATGTAGAAAAACTCTTGTTTGAGAGGGACTAAAGCTTTTCTGGAGGTATCTGGGGTTCTGACTGCTTTAAGCAACATGTAAAACAACAAAATTGCTTAAATTTTCTCAAATTAACATTATTGTACCAAATCAGCTTTTCCAGTAAGGTAACTGTACTAGCTGTAAAAAAGATAATTTCAGTTCTTTGAAAACATGGTCAAGTATCATTACTGAAGTCAAGCTGTCTTGAAAATTCAATGCCTACAGACACACCAAACCCCTAAAATTTGGAACTGCAGCTACCAGAACCAGATTTAAACAAGAAAAATGCATTTAAGAACATCTGTACTCAAGCACTGTGGTGATGTTTCTGGTACCAACATCACAGATCAAAACACGTCTTGATTTTTTAAAAATTGCTTTGGATCAGCAGATTACATGGTCCTGTGTTTTGTGCAACTAGTTATTCCCATGTTTAGTAAATAAGGAAAAGGCTGCCTGTTGCCTTTGGAGGGATGTCAGCTGGCCTCAAATGACAGTTAGCCTGGAAAGGCAGATGGGGAATAGCTGTAATTATTGCAGCAGGACAAATGTAGGAAGGGTTGGGGTCTGAGTCCACACAGAAGGCAATAGGTAAAAAATTACTTGTTCTCGAAGGGGTGGTGATGCAGTGGTGGAAGGCTTTTACCCAGGACTTGCATTTTTTTTTTTTCTGTTGTGCTGATTTTTAGTTCTTTTTGTTTGGTTGGTTTTTATGCAAAGGTGTGTTGCCACTTTAGGTGGCAGTGCAGTAAATGCAATGGTTGGTCCAAGTTCTTGGGGTTCACAGGTTGACAAGTTATTCCAAGTTGGAAAGGACCCCAAGGATCATCTAGTCCAACTCCCAAGCAAATGCCCTCCCAGGGACTGAACTCACAACCATGGAACCATGGGCACCACGCTCCTTCCATCCAAGCCTTCCATCATCTAGACCATGTCACTGAGCTCCTCATCCAGTCTTTTCTTAAACACCT
>WEKX01018174.1:0-43311 GCA_013390025.1 Pitta sordida | reverse complement strand
AATGAGAAATCACTCTCTCCATGAAAAACCTCTTCCTAACATCCAGTCTAAACCTCCCCTGGCATAGCTTGAGGTCATGTCCTCTTGTTCAGGTGCTGGCAGCCTGAGAGAAGAGATTTACACCCACCTGACTACAAACTCCCTTCAGGTAGTTGTAGACAGTAATGAGGTCACCTCTGAGTTCTATTTATACCCTAAAACTGGGCCTTGTGTGACATAAGAGTGGTTGCTGATAGACTTTTATCAATATCTAGGCAAGTACAATACATACTTAAATCTCCTGTTGCTTTATTATAATCTAGTGGTGGACAAGCCTCTGTATATCTGCAAGCTGCAGGAGAGCTAACCTCACAAATCACATGCAGTGAACTCCTAAGATCTTTACTCAAGTGAATGGAAGAGAAGCAGCTTTTCCTTGCCTCTGAGGCTGTAGCTGCCAGCAAGAGCTCATTGGCAGTTACCTTTCCTTAGTGACCTGTTCTAGGAATTGAGGAGTAATTTGCCCCCACTAAATGCATATGATGAATCTGATCTACAGGCAGAAATAATAGCTCTGTGGCAGACACGGATGTCTTTTGGGCTTACTGCAGGTGCGTCCTCATGAGCATTCGTCTGGCAGGGGAAAAATGTCAATACACACTTACTGTGTGCAATGTGCTGGCTGCATAAAGCTATGCCAATGGACGGCTGTAACAAGATGCTGTGTGGTTTGATATCTGCCCTAATAGGATTCATGAAAAGATGGGTGGCTATGAGTCTCCAAAGCCATAATCGAAATCCCTATGAGCTCTAATGAGAAATCATCTTCCAGTCACATTACAGTTGTAATGCTTTATATGGGATTTAGCCTTTTAATTACCAGTCTGGAGTAAAGCTTTAATCCAGTGTTCATGTTCCTCAAAGGAAACTGATTTGGAAGTTACATAAATCCAAATTGTTGGGATGAGATAGTTACTTTAATCCTTGGCATTGATACTACTCTTTTTTTTTTTTTAATATGAAAAAAAAATTGATTAAAATAAAGCATTGGGAGGGAGGAGGGGCAAGAATGAATTGGCAGAGTATTAATTCCCTCCCATTTGTGAAGCTATTGATCAAAAGTGCTAAGGTGCCAGTAAAAAGACAATCTAACCCTTCCTGGCAAGAGCTGTCATCAGTGTCTTGAAAAAACAGGGGCTTCTTATCTTTGCACTTGGGACCATGGAGGATGGAAACTAAATGCAATTGTCAAGCTAAGTGCTTCATTCTCCTTGCTTTACTCAGTTCCACATACATTCTTTCTTTTGGAAGAACAGTAGGGTATTTCTCACCAAATCCTTCCAGCAACTACCTAGACCCCTCCCTTCAGTTGCATTTACTGGAGGGGACATGAGGACAGAGGCAGGTCTCACCTATACTAAATTCTTATTTACTGGACACTGAAATACGTAATTCCCTGCACAAAACACAGGAACATGTCATTCACTGATCCAAAGCAATGTTTTCTGAAAGTTTTTTGCAGTCTGGCCTGCAATTCACCAAATCTCTTGTTCCTGGGATGCCAAAAAGACCTGAAGCAGACTTGCTGCAGGGAAGCATAGGCAGGAACAGTGCACCAGGTGTTCTCAAATATCAGATGATGTGGCACAAAGCTTGCAAAATGGACTGAATTATGTGTCAAGGGGCTGTACCATCCAGAAAATGAGTTTGAACCTATAGAGTCTGACTGACCTCCAAAAAAGGTTGCAGGTCACACAACATAAGTATTAGCACTGCAGATCTGCACATGGCTCCTGGCCATTAATCAGTGAACTGTGAAGTGTCAAATGAAGAATCAATCTTTCTTCTCAGTCCTGCACTGGATCCTACACATCCCACTCCCTAGATCTAGAGCCTCCAGAGGTGGTTTCTCTTATGCATGGAGTCCTGAAGCAAAGTGGAGGAGAGGCCTAACTCCCCTGAGGTTATTGCACAGATGTAGGAGAAAAAGCCCTTCACAGCACCACTGGGGTCATAGGGACCCCCGAGATTTAATGCAGTCTGAGGCCAAGGGGCCTCACAGGGAACTGCTGCCTTTAGCTGCCAAATGCATGGTTGAGAATGGACTCAGATCCCTTTGCTGACCTGCAATGGTGCCCAAATAACACAAGCTCAGTCAAAGAGCCTATATACATAGAAATGAAAGACAAAGAGGAGAAATGAGCACGACAGACTCTCTCTTCTACATATTCATGGCTGCAAGCCCCAACATACACATACAGCATACACAGCCTTCCTAAGCAAATTAAGCAACCAATACAGAATTAGCTCTAATGCTGCAATGAGAGAGGCACGCAAATCCTTCTATTTTTAAAATTCAGCTTTAGGTCCTCCAAGGAGCAGAGGAGAGGACTTAATGTGAGAGACATCCTTTACTCTGGGGCTGCATCTTAAAGGCATTCCTAGCAAGCCTGAGGTCCAGAAACTTATTGTTCTTGAGAATAAATTAATATTAGAGGTTCATTTCTGAAAAATCTGAATTTTTCATGCTGGCCACATCAGCACATCAAGTAGGCCATGTTTATCTGAAAGAGCAGTTAAATGACATTTCTGATAGAGGACCTTATGCAGCTGCCCAGACTTGGCATGCCAGAGTTCTTTAGTTATGATTTTATGTAAAAACCTGCAAAACTTTATTTCTCATAACAGCATCTGACATCATACAAAGCTAAATTGTTTCTCTATGCATTTGCCTACTGCTCTTTCATTTAACTGTTCAATCTGTATGAAATTGAAACATGAAGAAAAAAATGCCACAGAGATGAAAGGAAGGAAGAAACTCATTCCACAGTGCGATAACCCACTTCAATATTTAATATAGAAAAGCAATTGCTACCCACGAAGAGCAAATGTTCTTTACAGTTCATAAGTGCCCATCAAATGTTAAGTCCCTGGTCATACACACACTTTCTTACAGCTCTGATCTTTAATGTTACCTATGTGAGTAATTCCAGATACTTATAATACAACCTATAAACAGGCACCTGTTGTTACTTGAATTAAAGCAGCACACACAGATGCCAGGCAGACATTGGGGCTCACCTCTACTAAGGCATATACGTATAAGGCACCTGCACACATGCAAAAAAACGGACTGACTTTCAAGAGCTGTGAGCTACAGGATTTGGGGTTTTGGTGTTTTATTGGGGATTTTTTTCCCCTTCAGTTTCCATAGCAAAATGGACTTTATCTCATGTGTCACAAGCTCACACACCCTTCAGTGCTACTTGAAATAGCCAAGTAAATCAAAAGGACCTAAAACCCTCTTTGAGACTCTTTGGATTTCCCAAAGCAAAATCTTTAGTTCTTTGGATTTCCCAAAGAACCTGATTCACACACGTCCTGCTGTGTCATTTGAAAACAACTACTGATTTTAATTAAACGGGATGTCATGTATCTGGGTGCCAAGTAGTGACACATAGTTCCTGAGGACCCAGCATTCATTTTGTAAGGTAACAAAATAGCTGAGCTTTTGCAACTGCTCAACAGTAGCACTAACTCCAGGGAAGTCCAAAGGACCAAAAGTCTTACAGCTCGTAATATCTGGTCTGTCTCTAAATGGGCCCTGAGCTCCCAAGTGACCAGATGCTGCCAGGACTGCAAAATTTATCTCCAATTGTGACCCAGATTATACAAGAAAAGCTGAACTCCCTTAAGCAAAACACATGTAGTTCATAGATTTGTGCTCTATAATTTTTTTCAAAAGCAGAAAAAGCCTCTGCTTACTAATAGATTTCAAAGCCAGCTTTTAAGGAATGAGTATCTGGACAAAGGAAGCATGTTTCAAGCAGTTTACCATATGCAACCTATCATCAGAAGACATGGATTAACCAGAACACACAAAGTTTTGACAGCATAGCTTGAAGGGCTTGGTGAGCCTAGATTCTTTGCCCTTCAGTCTCAATGAGAGATGTTTTATTGCTTCTCTCAGCCACATTAACAGTGTGCCTCGCAAACTCCACATGAACTCTTGGGCACCCAATGAATTACTGTTGTCCTCCCAGTCTGAATCCATCCACTCCCAATGGTCAAGCTGATCATGTCACATACCTAAACAAAACAGATCATACATCTGGATTTGATGATATCAGCTCACTATTTTTCTGGCTGATATCTTCAAGGATGTGGTAGAAGGACTGCACCTTCCATCCACACCCCATGTCCTGCAGCTGGACAGCAAGAAAGGTTCAGAGATAATTAGCCATCTGAGGTCATCTATTATTTTAATGAGTCTGCTGAAAAGCACTGTTCTCTAATAAAAGGCATATGGAGGAAAGCAGCCCTCATTATCTTCCAAACAGGAAAAAGGGAGAAAAAAATCCTTGCACAAACGCCAGAGAGGTGATGTAGATTGCCTCTGATGCCATGTTTTAATTCTGTGAAGACAGAGGTAATGGTAACACGTATTGTCATTTTCCTGGCAACGACAGATGGTGGAGACTCCTCTCACTGCAGTGTTAAAGGTGGCATAGTTTCTGAAGGTATAGGCTTTGACAATCTATCCATTTGCAAAAGTCATACTCACAGAAGAGAAAGTTTGGACAAGGAGTACACAGGCTTACTTTCAGCAGAAGAATTAATTGCCCTTAGCAAGGCTGATTCCCTCCTCCTCGCTCCTGCTCTATATTAAAAGAGACATGTCAAGCTTTCCCCTCTGAAAGCACTTTTGTAAAGAGCTGAGGGAACTACTCTGAGCTAGGCCACCACAAGCTTGAGGGAAAAGGGGCCTAAACCACAACCAGACATAATACAAGGCATACTCACCATCCCTAGCTGCCTAGCAATACTTCCACTGACAGTCTGGCACCTAACACATAGGGCAGGCAAAATTCTGTCAAAAAAAAAGACAAAACTGCTGCCTGCAGAAGAAGAGAAGATAAGGCAGGCTGTGAGAAATATACTTGGGAAGACACAGAAAGGAGGGAGTCAAGGGAGAAAAAACCAAGATGTGAGTAAACAGCAGCATTAACAGACTCAAAGATGGAAAGAGCACAAATGGTGACCAGAAGATAGGCCCCAGTAATCTGTTGCCATGTAGCATTTAAGCAAATGGACTCTGTGTGGTCCTCTGAAGTTTAACACCTCTGGCCCCCCAAAATCATTGGGCATCTGGCCAAAGGATTAGAGAGATGACTGAGGTACATAAAACTCAGCATCAACACAGATGGATGCAGTAGTCTGCTAGCAACCAAAACAAATACAGGGCATCATCCCCATATGTTCTGTTCCAGCAGAGTCCCTTCAACAGCCCTTTCAAGGTGCTTAAATGCTTTGGCAGCCAAGAAAGGTCTCTATCAACGTCTCCTAGTGATCCCCCAAACATCTTATGCTGCATGCTAAACAAGCAGCTGAAAAGGAGTCCAAGGGCAAGAGCTGAAGAAGGTTCTTGTTTGGTTGCAGCTGCAATGAAAGAAATTAATAAGCCGAAATTAATAAACTCAAATGCCTGTTTTGTTTGCAGCAGTTCTGCAGTGGGACTCAATCCAAGAGAGTTCTCAAAATGGCTGACACTGTGCCCAGGGTAATTGTGCCAGACTGATTACTTGCTGAAAGGTTTGCTAAGCAAGAGTAGTTCTGAGTGGAATCACAAAAAGAATATGATACAGAGGTCATAAAAGCACTAAATCTATTATCTCAGTATGTAATAAACAACATCCAAAGCAAAGAGATTATAAAACCAAAGAAGAGAAGAAAATCCTGATGTGCCAAGTTATTTTCAGCTAATCTGCATTAATACGGTAAACCTGCACATTAGCACGTAGGATTAAAGTGGAACCCCAAAGTCAGGCAGTTGGAAATGTTTTGTTCTGAGAGCAAAGATGATTGTTTCCAGCATCAGAACAGCAAACACAGCATGGCCTACTGAGGTAGCATCCTGCACTCCTATATCTAAGGACAAAGTTCTATAAAATGGCTTGGCTGGTCTTCTCAGAGGCATGTTGATTAAGGATAAGCACAGAAGTGCTTATGAACCATCTAGACAGCGAGGTTTGCAAATAAACCCCTCTATAATCCTGACCCCTCTTGCTCATTTCAAAAGCATTCACAATAACAGAATGGCTTGCTTGAGGCCCTGCATCTAACCATGCCTAGCTCTATTGTATCTCCATTTTGGCAACTAAAGCACAGGGAAAAGCTAGGGAAGGAACGTGATGAAGGTGGACTAGGAATTAACACATCAGGATCCACCGTCATTTCATTTCTGACCAACAGGAGTCAGGAATTGAAGTGCCAAAGCACTGCAGAGAACCATTTTCTCTGCTTGCAAACTGTGCACCAACATACCAAAGTAAAGCAGAAAGCACCCAACACATTTCCTGTCCCCAACATCTACCCAATGACACAAGCATCTCTGGCAGTAACGTCCAGCAAGGAACAGGCAAGTTAACAGCCAAAAGTTCCCTGGATTATTGACCATGGATCCAACCCTTCGTCCTACTCAGTCCCATATGAAATACAGGCTCTGTAAAGAAAAAACTAGTACTAAAATATTTGTTACGCAAATAATATTAAAAAATATGGCAAGTCTGATGAGAATGCTCTACCTGCATGAAAGTAGAAAAAAATATGGAACTCGTTTATGGTTTAACCATTCAAACGTGCTATGTATTTTGATTTCACACCTATTGGGCAGTTAGACCGCTCCATAACTTAAGTATCTTCATCTGTCTTCCCTAAGTATGTATGCAAAGAACTGAAGTTATTCTTGCCATAAAAACATGAAAACAAGCCTATCACAGACAGTTTCACCCTCAGACTACAGACTGCAGCCTGGGAACTTATGAATAAACTCTGGACTTTATAATCACTGTCTGGATTCATCTGTTACCACTTAAGTTTGTACTCTGGGAATGGATAGACCCCCTTTTGCTCTTTTGGACTCACCTGCTTCTAAATAAGCTTACAATATTTATTTTGTATGTTGCCTGCAGGGGACATGCATGATGTCAAAAAATATGCTCATTCTTGGTTATCTGATAGGCACAGAGGAACTTAGGCCAAGAGCCAATGGATTAGTTAATGCAGTCTGGTATACAAAAGAAATACCATTTACATAATGCATTATATTTACCAGATGTTCTTTTTAATTAAGATATACAGCCTGGCAACAGCTCTTATTCCGCGTGTGACAATAAATAGCCGGTGACAACTGTAAGTTGGAGAGGAGTTCTGATAAAAATAAGAACCACTTCAATGCTCCTAAATCACATCTTATGTAAAATCTAAAAGCCAGGACATGTGCAAAATTGCAGTGTAAAGTCTCCTGACTCTTCAATCTAAAATCACTTGTGGAGTTTTCATTCCAGTAAGCAAATGAAGTGCTATTGATTGGGCTGGTTTGAGTTTTCTTTAGTCCCTTGGACTGTGTCAGACTTTTCTTCTTCAAATAGAATGGTGAAGCCTTTCCAAACAGCTGGGAGGATTTTATTATCAGAATATCCCTGTGGCAGGAGGACTTGAAACAAATCTGCTCTGAGCGCTCTGCTTATTTGGACATCTTTGCTCAGGACATAGTCTGGCTTAACAGAAGATCTCCAGCAGATAGAGGGGCTGCAAAGGTTTTCTCCTACACATACAGTAATCCTTCGAATATCGTGGGGGGTCAATTCCAGAAAGATGTTGTGGTCAGTGAAATCCAGTAAATACGGTAAAGCCAGTAAAGCTGGGGAAAAAACCACCATGATGTATTGAAGCCGTGAATGGTGAATCACAGAGTAGCAAAGGACTACTATATTAAAAAGAAGAAGGAGGACAAGGGAAAGGAGGAGAAGAGAAAGAGGAGGAGGAAGAGAAGGAAGAGGAGGAGGAAGAGGAAGGCTATGTGACAAGGTGTGACACTTTGAGAAAATACAGTATATCCCTGCTGCATTGCGACCCCTCCATTATGACCCCATGGATTTGCAAGGAAAATTTCTTGCAATTCGGTTTCAGGCATTTGCGAGGTTCCCTGGCTGACGCATGCGCAGTGCCTCTGCTCCGCCAAGGCACTGCGCACAAGCACCACACGAGCCGGTGCTCCCTGTGGGGAGGGCCAGGAGTCACACTGTCCCCTGTTACTCTAAGTGCAGCTGGGGACTGACACACCCCCCCACTCCAGGTGCGTGTTACTGTTTCCATGGCTACAGGTGGGGAAGGGAAGTGCCCCAGGAAAGTGGGGCTTGCCACGGCAGACAGTGCTCACTCTGCTGCCGCAGCTGCAGCCTGCCTGCACTGCGAGGAGCTGGGATATGGCACGGGGCCTGGACATGGCGGGCACCAGCACCAGGGCCAGGGCGGAGGGCTTGGGGGGGAGCAGGGGCATGGGATTTGGACTGTGAGCACGTGCGGTCACAGCAGCCCAGAGAAACCCAGGGACTCTCAGGGGGGTCTCCCAAGTCAGAGCGGACTCAGAAATGGTTCCCTTTGTTCCCCTGTGCTGAGAGAGCCCATGGGGAGGAGCAGAAAAGTGTCCGCAGTGCTCCAGAGTGGCAGGGGGTGGAGCAATGGGCGTGGCCTGCATCCATATTAATGACCTGCACATGTTTGCGAATTTGATGTTCTGCGAGAGCCCTGGCATGACCCTCTTCTTGCAAATGAGGGGGTATAACTGTATATGGACAGATACAGTAGACATTCACTATGAACTGGGGAAAATCCCATTCCCCTGCAATTAGGTGGGACCTCAGTGGCATGAAGAGTTTTTGCTACTATTTTTCTCAGTCTGTGCTTAACTAAATGCATTTGTCTACAGGGATATGCAAGAAATGGCAACAAGGAAGAGCCTTTGTGGCACTCTGTCTAATGATTCACCTGTCTATTAGTCACATAATTTCACAGTTCATAAACTTTAAAGGTTTTAGTTATGAATGGGTCCAGTGCTTCTGGAATAAGAAAGTGCTCGTCATCCATAAAGAACAAGAAAATAGGTTTATGTGATACTGCTCTCATCCGGTTTTACTTCTCAAATGTAATAGGTGTTAAAAGAGAGGAAACCCATTTAAGAAACCCCATCAGCCCCAACACTGCCATCCAAACTGGAAAGATTCCTGCCTGATCATCTTAGATAAGAGACTCATTGTGTCCATTTTTATATATTTTCATAATTTGTTTAAGGTGCATTTTCTTCTGGATAACAGCCTAGAGCTGCAATGTGACCACCAGATCCAATGTAAAGCTGGATATTTATACCACCATACCCATCATTATAAAAGTTTTTCCTTCACTGGAAAATGACTGTGTCTCCTTGGTGTTTACATATCTAGTTACAGGACTTGAGCTTCACATTTACAAGATATGTAGCAAGAGTAATGTAGCTGGAAAAATTAAATCCTAACATTATTTGTAGACTGTGATCCGTATCATGGATGAGGTGCTCACAGCAAAAGGCTTTCTATAACTGGAGAAAATAAAAAAAGTCAGAAGACGAATACATTGAGTTCCCTACTCCTATTTCTCATAAGGATTCCTGCTTTTCTCTAATCACTTGCTTTATGCAAGCAATGACTTACATAGGAAGAGTTAAAAGAAATTTTATTTCAGAAATGCTTTTTAAACCCTGGTAACAGTTCACTGCTAATTTCCCTGGACACATGAACAAAATTACTTTGAAAACATAAGAATCAGCTGGCAAATGTCAATGGCACAGTAATGGATACATACTGGAATTTGCCCTATAGGCAGAAATTCATTTGCCATCACCCCTCAAGCAAAAGCCTGAGTAAGCAGGTGGATTAGAAAGGTAAAGGTCAACATCTGTGTTCTGCTTTGGGATAAACAGGGGACAAAATGAATGCTTCGATGTTCCCAGATATTTCATGTATATTCCTACCTTCAGCCTCATTTCAACTGTCATACAACAACAAACTAGAGAGGCAAAAGCTCAGATGGGACTCAACCTAGCCGTTTCTGTTAAGGACAACAAGAAATGTTTCTATAAATACAGCAACAGTAAAAACAGAGGCTGCAACAACCTTCACTCCGTATTGGATGCAGAGCAGAATATAGTAACTAGAGACGAGGAAAAGGCAGAAATACTTAATAACTTCTTTGCCTCTGTTTTTAAGAGTAAGACAGATTGCCTGCAGGACAACTGGACCTGTGGGCTGACAGAAGGAGTAGAGGTGCACTATAACCCCCCTGTAATCCAGGAGGAGGTAGTCAGAGACTTGCTGAGTAGCTTGGATCATCACAAGTCCATGGGACCAGATGGGATCCATTCGAGGGTGATGAAAGAGCTGGCATATGAACTCACTAAGCCACTCTCCATAATTTACCAACAGTCCTGGCTTACTGGTGATGTACCACATGACTGGAAATTGGCTAATGTGACACTCATCCACAAGAAGGGCAGGAAAGATGATCCAAGTAATTACAGACCTGTCAGCTTGACCTCAGTCCCAAGCAAAGTCATGGAACAGATAGTCTTGTGTGCTATTACGCAGCAACTGCAAAATGACCATGACATGAGACCCAGTCAGCACAGATTTAGGAGAGGTAGGTCTTGCCTGACCAACCTGNTCGGACTAGGGAAGTTATCCTTCCCCTGTACTGGGCACTGGTCAGACCACATCTTGAGTACTATGCACAGTTCTGGGCTCCCCAGTTTAAGAAGGATGTTGAGCTGCTTGAGAGCGTCCAGAGAAGGGCAACAAGGATGGTGAAAGGACTGGAGGGAGCCTTATGGGGAGCGACTGCAGGAACTAGGGTTGTTCAGCCTGGAGAAGAGGAGACTCAGAGGTGACCTCATTGCTGTTTACAACTACCTGAAGGGAGGTTGCAGTCAGGTGGGTGTGAATTTCTTCTCTCAGGCTGATGACACTAGAACATGAGGACATGGCCTTAAACTATGCCAAGGGAGGTTTAGGCTGGATGTTAGGAAGAGTTTTTTCACAGAGAGAGTGATCTCTCATTGGAATGGTCTGCCCAGGGAGGTGGTGGAGTCACCATCCCTGGAGGTGTTTAAGAGAAGAGTCAATCAGGAGCTCAATGACATGGTCTAGATTGTGGGAGGCTTGGATGGATGGAGCATGGTGCCCATGGTTCCACGCTTGTGGGTCTGATCCCTGGGGCAGCGTTCACTTGGGAGTTGGACTAGATGATCCTTGGGGTCCCTTCCAATTCAGAATAACCTGTGAACCTGTGAACTTAGGACTAACAAAAGGTTTGGTTTGCATGACCTGTCATTGGCCAAAACATGGCTGGATGCCAGAAAGCACTGGAGAAGCTTCAGCTCACAAAAGGCAGAGGAACAGTTCAACAGTGTCTGCTCTGTAAAAGGTGGAGAAGGGCAAGGGAGTATTAAAACCTGTTATGGAAAGGAGTAGTCTGGGATGGAAAGCAAGAGTTTGTTTGGAGACCAAAGAAAATCAGTCATGCTGGGTATCACAAAGAATGAGAGAAATGAATTATTTTTTGAATTGACCGAAATAGTGGAGGCCTGATGTGTTTAAGAAAACACGTACGAATCACAGAGGGCAAGGAAGGTCCTACATAGCTCAGTTTCTGTCTTCTCTGTGAACTAGGAACTCATTCCTGAGGCTCTCATGTATTTGACGGATGCACCCCTTAGTGATTGGACAATATAAATCAGGAAACAAACCATTACAGCCATAAACTTTTTTTCCTCAAAAAGTATTTTTCCCACACTTGAAATCATGAAACTAGGAATAACATCCAGGAATAAAAACTTACCTCAAAACACTACCAGGTGCACCACCAGTGTTTGGTCCTCAGACCGAGGACTATAAAAAGTCTGTTTTCAGAAAGAGACTGCCTGATCTGGGGTAACTGACAAAAATCTGAGTCTTCCATGGATGAAGCATGTGTCACCTGATAAGCAAATTGTGATCTACAGATCTTTAGGCTTTTGATCCCTATCATTGGAAACATTACAGTGACATTTTTAGAGATGCGTCATCTCTACTTTGAAAGGCAGGTGAAATGAGATTTCTTCTTTTTTTTGCTAATGAATGATGAATATGCTTTGCTGACTCCTGCTCAAGAAAAGAATAATTGCCACTTAGAGATTTAGTCAAAATGTAGGCCTTCAAAGCAAGCGTCCTGATTTTTAAAAACAGTCACCCATTTAGTATGGCAGACAAGCTCCATTTTTCTAAATTACATGTTTGATTTGGCTCATAAAGCACTGTTTTGACTTTTGAGAAATATTGGAATTCTGATGGAAAATATATTTCCAGTTCAGCAATAGCTGCTGAGTTCTGCTCATCTTCATAGACATTGTAAGGTATTTAGTATTGCAATGGAAAACAAATCTTTTCAAAGTTGAGTGCTCAAAGGTTAAAGGAGATAGAACAATTCAGTAATGCACAAGCAATTTCTCGAAAACACATTCAAAAATATGAGAATAAATGGCATTTCCAAGAAGAAAATAAACTATCAGAAAGAATGCAAATTGACAAATGTAATTATTCTTTCCTTGACCAGTCCTTGGTATCTCTCAGTTGTCCTACTTCTCCTTTTTTAAAGTATGTTGCCATGGTGATATTACAGAACCTGCAAAACTGCCTCAGCTATTCATCATTAGAGGCCAAATTTTTTTACCAAAGTGGTTTTAATGTATTGTAAATTATACATACTGCAATACCAAATTCTCCTATAAAACATGCTTTAAATCACATATTGTAGAGCTAGAGTATCTGTCCCACAGTTCAGGTGGAAGATTGCTTTGTATTATAAAGTCTGATCTTTCAGTCTCACTAATGGCCCTGAGAAGAAGTCATCCACGACGAAATTTTATTTACAGGTTTTTATTCATTGCCATACTTCCAGTCAGCTGAGGCTGGTGGGAGACACAGTGTTAAAGTATTCAGTGCCACTGCCTGGGCACCCAGTGTCATACAAGATGCTGTAGCAGAACCAAGACTTTCATGTAGCACCAACAGAGGCAATAAAGGAGCTATGGGAGAATTTTGCTTTTCTGGACAGCTGTTGGAGGCCAGGAGTGATGCCCCAGGGCAACTCTATTGGCATTAGATGCCTGTTTTACACTGAACTGAGGCAAAAAAATTATATTTTCAGGGGAAGTGAGGTTAGAAGGAAGACAGCCAGATTTGCCGTTAAAATATTGCCACAGAATTTCTGTTCCCTGTGTTTAGGAGGGAAGTGAAGAGGCCCAGGGAAAGAAGCATGAAATTCCCAGATAATTTTCCTTCCATCCCATAGAGTGGCAAATTTATTCACTACAGAGCCAGTTTTAGTTTCTGGGCTGGAGAGCCTGATAAGGAAGATCTCTTCAATTCCAGGTCCCATCCAGAAACCACTCAATCCTAAAGCACTAGGAGTTCTTGATATGCACAAAAACCAGGAGCCTACTGCATCACCTTGAAGACAGCTGGCATTGCACTCCAGGTGTCCTGCTCCCTGGGGAAGTATTAGGTCACAGAATCACAGAATTAACCAGGTTGGAAAAGACCATTGAGACCATCAAGTCCAACCTATTACCTAATACCATCTCTTCACCTAAATCATGGCACAAAGTACCTCATCCAATCTCTTCTTAAACACATCGATGGTGACTCAACCACCTCCCTGGGCAGCCCATTCCAATGGGAAATCACTCTCTCAGTGAAAAAGTTCTTTCTAACATCCAGTCTAAACCTTCCCTGATGCAGCTTAAGACTCTGGCCTCCAAGAGGATTTCATTCCTACAAGCAACAGGAAGACCGAAGAGTTATAGTGGCAAAAAGCCTCCCTCAAGTCCGCAGATGCCAAGATTCCAGGCTGGGGTCCCTGGCACAGAGATGCTTGCAACAACAGCAAAGAGCTAGCCTTGCACATTGGTGATAAATAGCTCGCTGGCCACAGTTTGCACACAATTGGCACAGCATGGCTGAGCCACACAGGTTGTAAAGCACACACTACTGCCTCACAGACACAGGCTACAAGCTCTAAGGGAAGCAACTCTCACTGCCTTTTAGAGTATCCAGCTGCTTGCACAGCTACAGAGCCAACACTCCAGCACTACCACAGAGCATGTAATCCAAAAAATAACAAACTTCTAAACAACATATACTAGTTTCCTTTGTTGAGCGCTGACATGGAAGTTCCTAGCCAATTTCATACCAAATTTACATTAATATTTTGAGCTTAAAAATAACTGCTTGCAAGAATTCGGGTTATTAAAGTATGAACAGAGGAATGATCCCAGGAAACACATACAGAGACCCAAGAATCTCACTGATTCTGTGCCAGCTCCAAGAGGTTTTCATTAATGGACAACTTTTTTGGGTGCTCCTCGGTGGCTGGATGACTAGTGTCCAGCCTAACACAGTACATGCTTGGTACTGGAGCATTTATGTTGTTCTTTAACAAGCCGTGTCAAATGCAGTTTTCCTGATTACAGTTCAGTATAGTGGCTTTGAAACCAGCAAGTGATAAGGGCAAGAACACTAAATGGATGGTGTGTCTCTTAGCAAGCAAATCACAATCATTATTACTACTGTTATCTGTCACTCTGAGACATTAGAGGTTGTGCACTTCAGTAGATCCAAGCAGTGAATTCTTTTCCTCCCAGAAATTCAGTATGTTATGTAAAGATGGCTCACATGACTACAGAGTTACACCAGAGCTCTGCATAAATCTCTGTGGCATTTATTGTTCTTCCGAGCAGCAGACAAGTTGTTTTCTTTCCCTAACTTGTTAGTGGAGCAACACATTCCATTAACCTGGCTTTCATTCATGCCAACTCAAAAGGTCAGAACCAGTAGCCTCAAACAGTTTCCTCATTTTAACAATGAGGTTTTCCTGCTGATGATCATCAGGCATTTCTGAAACCTCAAAAAGTAAACATTATGCTCATAGGTCCCTTAAGTACAGTAAACTCTCCATCTATATTGCAGCTGCCGAGCAGAATTTTGCAGAGTCCTCTAATACCTCTTACAGATACACCACTTTAGATCTAAGCTTTATCAGCCTTGTCTTTAGATTTAGTCATGTTCCTTGTACACATCACTCAAGAGCTGAACATTACTTGGACTACTGCCAACTCTCTTCAGGAATATGTATCAGAAAGCCATCCTAAATAAACCTTGAGCATGAGGTTTTTATGCTCTTACACCATCCACAGACAACAACATCCCATTCAGAAGATCACAGCCAGCAGAGTCGATCCATTTGCTTTGTTTCCTTGCCCTGCAGGTCAGCATTTTTTGCCTGAAGAGGTGTAAATTAAGATATAAACTTAAAAGATCAGTCTACTTATGAATAGACAACTCCCCAGAAGATTTCTCTCTAAACTGTATTAGAGTTAACCAATCCAGCATTTCCAGGGTCCTGTCAGCAAGCATAATTTTCATCATCTCTCAACGAAGAAAAAAATGTCACTTCTGGCTGACACTCAGTTTTAGAAGCAATCCCTAACTAATAAAAGAATTAGGAATTATAGCATCACTAAATCTGAATGCCAACTCAGAAGGCCCAACTCTACGAATATCCACGATAAGGATGAGGCCTCTCTTGGCATGCTGACTCAGGCATCCCAGTATTATGAGTTAACACTGGTAATTCAAGCTTATTCTACACCACTATGCAATGCAGAAATAAACCAACCCATAATTTTCCCTGGTTCTCTTCAGCTAAAAATTTTGTTTGCATTGAGTCAGAAATCTTCTGGAGCAGGAGGAAAAATAAAGACAAAGATGAATCAGCATTTTTGATCAACAAATTTATCTGACACAAAAGAAATAAAACACTAACTTTTGAACTAATACAGATGAGATAAACCCACAGTGAGGAGCACCATCTCTCTGGGATATCTGGGATGAGCCATTTGACATGTGCGCTCGATCACTATTTCATACACACTAAATAAAACCACAAGTCCGATGTTATTTAAAGTAAGTGCCATTTAAATTGCAAACTAACTCTAATCAAGCATGCACCTTTGAAAAATCTGAGAAATTTGGCCAAAAGAGATAAATGATGAAGCCAGCAGTAATTTATGAAGATGCAAGGTTGGCAAGTCTTCCAAAAGAATGTCTTGATCATGTTTGAACACTTGGACACATATGGGTACAAAGCCATGTTTTTTTTCAAGGCAAAGAGAGAAAGCATGGGGGGGGAAAAAAAGGATCAAATGTGCTACTTGGCTTACAGACATCATCTCATGATGACGGGTGCAGCCTGAGCTGGGTGCTTGTGCTGTCACCAGGCCCAATGGTGTCATAAGACGTTAGGATGCAGACTCACCACCCCCAGCACATTCAAGCTCACAGGTCACCAGTAGTCATCTCCTTTGCAAGTTGTATGACTACAGATTAACATCAGAAGAAACAAGCCTGCAAAGCCTGGTAGCTGTCGTGGCTGCAATGTACTAGGGTTGCTTTGGTGGAAGTGCGTGGCTTTGCATGTTTGCCAACTGCTGCTTCAGTGCTTACTAAGGCTAGAGAAAGCACCTAAATAGTCACTGCATGCTCAGAAACACATAACAGAGTTTAAAGGTGAGCATGAGTGATATCAAAGGAAGGTGAACAGGTGTGATACAGTCCTACAAAACTGACACGTGGGGAGAAGAACATGGCTTACACCAAACTGCCACACTTTGGATACAAATTGCTGCCTACTCCTCCTTGCTGTACCAAGGATATTTAATGCAAAAAGGGCCTTTCACATGACCAGTTGCTTATTTTCAGCATCCTTCATGCAGGCCCTGAGCCCAAAACACTGTTGGCACAGATACTGGCACTACATAATGGGAAAAGAAACCTAGTAATGACAATAAGAAACTTTTACTCTTAAGGCTATCTCATCTTGCCAAAGAGAGATGAAATGACAGGCAGGTAGATGATCAAATTTTTCTCTGAATTTATTTTTTCTAATGAAAATTTCTATTATGTAGAAATAGAAAGGAGAGGAAAATAGATTTCCTTTTTTCCTTAGTCAAGTTCCTAAAAAGAGTTGAATAATTTTAATCTCTAACTTTTTTCAAAGAATCAGCTTCTGGCAGAGAGCAAAGACTGAAAATCACAGCACCACAGGAAACCTGTTCTCAGTTTGAAGTCTCCTGCACTGTTGAATATTATGATAAATAACATTTCAGAGCATTGCCAAAGTTACTGCAGTGATGTGTACCCTGCCTCACTGAGGTCTGATATCTGGGGAAAGCCCTGTGAAGATTTAATTTCCTTTTCCCCATATCTTCAGGTGTTGCTAGGACACATCCACTGCCACTTCTCAATAGCTGCAGAGAAGAAATTGAAACACAGAGGAGCCCCAAGACCCAACCAAAGCCTCTGTGGGCATCACAAGGGCAGAGAGCTCAGGGAAACACAGCTCAAAACTTTTAAAAAAAACAAACAAGCATTTGTAGCTATTTTTACACTCTTCAGGTCAGTTTGTCTCTGTGCAAGCAGAAAATGTGCCTCACTTGGCTGACCAAACACGAATACCTGAACACACCCAACAGCATCACCCTTGAGAAAGTTATGTATTTGTTGGAGCAGATGCAGTCAGTGGTGCAATAACTGGCTTCATCAAGAGCTGGAAACAAGAGCTAGCATACGTGAACACACAACTTGCTCTATGTGTTGTTATTTTGCAACCTCCAAACTGCATTACTATGGAAATGAGACTGGCATCTCTGAAAGACTAAAAAATTCCAGGAAATTGTGAATTGTTTGGAGAATACAGTCTGATCTCCTATACCATGGTACCGCGGGTCTTGCCCTCTATCCCCGAAGCCCTCTGACCACATAGAATGGCAGCTCATTAATATGCAAATTTGCCCCGCACCTTCACACGACCCCCCGGTGCTCTGGCACTGTTGTGGCACTGCCTTCCTGTGCATTGGTGTTTGTGTTGGTGTTTCCCCGCGCCCACGGCCACCCCCACACTGGGAAAAACCCCTTTTGCACTCGCCCAGGAACACTGGTGCGGGGGAACCAACCGTGCTGCTGTCCCATTGTATCTCCGGGCGGGTAGACATGGTCTCTCCATACCTGGGGCAGACAAGTATATCTCGGAGAGTCATTTGAGAAAGTCTTGGACACGTCTAACCTGAGAGTGCGTAAATCTCTCATAACTGCATGCAGCCGCTTTGGTCCTAGCGGAGTGGAGCGGGCCAGGCGCCACTCAGAGCAGACCCGCCACAGCTGCTGTGCACCCAGGGGAGTGGGACGGGGGAAGCCAGGCACTGCTCGGAGTGGACCCGCTGCACCCGCTGCACTCCCAGGGGGCTGGGCCGGGGGGGCTGGCATGGCTCGAGCACTCCAGCGGGGGGACCCACTGTAGCCTTCTTGCTCAGAGTAGAGGGGAGGAGTTTGATTTGAATATTCATGACTGCCTAATTTGAATATTCATGTGTGTCAGGTCACACATGCGCATTTGCAAAACGGGCCTCCTTAATCGCTGAAAAGTCGCCCTGCTAAGATAGGAAGCCACAATATCGGGAGGGTGCAAAGTGGAAGTGTATTTGTTGACCTCCAAAAAG
Organism: Pitta sordida; assembly: GCA_013390025.1. NCBI lineage: Eukaryota > Metazoa > Chordata > Aves > Passeriformes > Pittidae > Pitta > Pitta sordida. The sequence continues at coordinate 24,869 of WEKX01018174.1, read as the reverse complement.
GCTGTTTTAGAAATTACAGATGCTGAAATTATAAGGACACATTGTTTTGGTTTTGTGCAGCCAGGTGTTGGTAATTGGGGAGTTACAGCAGTGGTGCCTATGAGAAGCAGCTAGCAGCTTTCTCCATGTCCATCAGAGCCAATGCCAGCCAGCTCAAAGACGAACCTGCCAGTGGCAAAGGCCAAGCCTATTAGTGGCTCTACCCAGCAGTGGAAGTATGGCTAGGATAATATGTTTTAGAAAGGGAAAAAACAAATCGGACAACAGAGTTTACAGCAAGAGAGGACTGAGAATTTGTGACAGAAACAGCCCTCCAGACACACGAGGTTAGTGCAGACGGAGGGGGAGGAGGCACTCCAGTTGTCAGAGCAGATTCTCCTGCTGCCTGTGGTGCAGATCATGGTGAGGCAGGCTGTCCCCCTGCCCCCCATGGAGGTCTACAGGGAACCAGATATCCACTCCATAGAGGACCCCATGCTGGAACAGGTGGATGCCCAAAGGAAGCTGTGAACCTGTGGGAAGCTCACACTGGAGTAAGCTCCTGGCAGGACCTGAGGCCCTGTGAAGAGAGGAGCTCATGCTAGAGCAGTTTTCCTGTGACGTCATGTGGGACTCATGCTAGAGCAGTTTGTTCCAGAAGGACTGTACTCCATGGAAGGGACCCATGCTAAAGCACTTTGTGAAGAACTGCAGACCCTGGGAAAGACTGATGTTGGAGACGTTGATAGAGGACTGAGAGTGACCATGGGAGTGACCTGATACTGGAGCAGGGGAAGAGTGTGAGGAGTCCTCCTACACAGGAGAAAGGAGCAGCAGTGACATGCAATGAACTAACTGCAGACCTTATTCCTGTCCCCCCACACCATTGCAGGGAGGAGATGAAGAAAATCAAGAGTGAAGTTGAGCCCAGGAAGAAGGGAGAGGTGGGGAGAAGGTGTTTTTGAGATTTAATTTTAATTTCTTTTCATCCTACTTTGGTTTTATTGGTAATAAATTTAATTGATTTTCCCCCTGACAAGCCTGTTTTTCCCATGACAATAACGGCTCAGTGATCCCTTCCANTGTTTTTGAGATTTAATTTTAATTTTTTTTCATCCTACTTTGATTTTATTGGTAATAAATTTAATTAATTTTCCCCATGACAAGCCTGTTTTTCCCATGACAATGATGGCTCAGTGATCCCTTCCTGTGATTATCTCAACCCATGAGCCTTTCAACATGTCTTCTCTTCCCTCTCCAGCTGATGAGGGAAGTGATAGAGCAATTTTACGGAGCAGTTGGCATCCAGCCAGGGTCAGCTCACCTACACATGAATGATCTGTACATGATCGGTCTCTGCACGGGTGTTAGATGGTGAGTTGGACTAGATGATCCTTGTGGGTCCCTTCCAACTCATAATATTCTGTGCGTGTGATTCTCTGTGTATGCACATTTGCATCTCAAGAATGTCAAATGAGGATTAACATTTTTAAGCCATCATTTTTTTACTTAAAAAAACCCAATGAGCTCAACTGTCTTTAAATCTAAGGCACATACTAATCTTTTCAATGCACACAGTAATATTTGTTAATTTTTTGTTAATTTTTCACATCCCTATAGAATTCCACCAAATGCAAAAGTTTTTGGGAGTGAAACATTGCTGGAATATTAAGTGATTTAGGACAGAATATGTGAGATTACCAAGAACACCCTCCTAACAGATATTTCTATTTTGAAGAAGAGATTCTGAAATTTTCCATATGATTACTTGGGTTTAATTGGAATTGGTTGGAAAACAGATGGAGGAAAGACAAATGCTAGTGATCCCTAGGATACTCATTCACTTCTCTTTTCATTTAAATATTCAAAATTGCATTGAAATTTCAGAATCAAAAAAATACCACAGAGCTTTGAACTCAAATAATTCATCTCCTGGTTCTATCAGATCCTTTCACACTGGTAGCATTTTATTGTATGGAGAGGAAAAATAAGTAACTCGGTGAAACAGAGAAAGGGGTAATTCATTTAAATTAATATTATTTTTCCTAGGGGCGGCTTAGTGGACAGCAGCTGGGCATCATGCCTATCTGCAGCGGGTGAACATCACAAAGGACAATCATTGCCCCAATATCTTTATATTCAGGACAGCTAAGATGTCCAGAAAATGACATCCTAAGCAAAAATGCTTAGGAGATCTTTCTAGCTCTTAGCTCAGCCCACCAGACATGCTCAGGTCTCCCCAGGGAATGTGTAGAGGAAAGGAGAAGGGCACTTTCAGAGTTCAGCTGGTGCTAAAAAAAAGGCTGAGAACTCGCACTTCAGTGCTGGAAGTTAGCATTTTGAGTTTGTTTTGAAAGAATAGTAAACAAATTTTTTTACCCATGTGGTAACCAAACAGCATCTGTAGAGATTTACCTGATCCTGTCTATCCTCTTAGGGCTCACTGGAAGGGAACAGCACATGTGGATTTCTCTCACTGTATCTCACCAAAGAACCAAATTTCACTTCAGTCCTAGTTTACGATGTGAAAACTGAAACCTGAGCCCAGAAGCAGTGCTCATGCAGCACATTCCATCTTGTCAATTGACTCCACTTTGTAAATTATTTCCTACATCAAAACATCAAACCTGTGTCAATGTCCTACCTATGCTGTGGGAAACATTCGTGGTTTTCTAGTAACAAAACATATTAGAGGCAGCCTTCAAGTGTTTACATTGGAGCCTACATTACATCTAGTACAAAAGGCACACAGGGTTCCTCTCGGTGTCATTTCACAACACTATGCTTTAAAAAAAAGTTCAGTTTCTTTATTGAGATCACAGGTAATGTAAGTAATCAAATATGAGTGGCCGATTGCTCCAATCTTTGTTCAAAAAATAAGATTTTTGTTCTGTCATATATATTCAGTGAATTAGAATCATTGTGGGAGAATGCGGCCTTTGCAATGGCTTGTGATGCAGAAGAAACATGGACTATTGCCTACGTAACTCCCAAAAGTAAGGATTAAGGCAGTAGAACAAGGTATTTTCCCAGATCCTGTTAAGCACTCAAATTCCCGGTGTCCCATTGTTTATAGCAAAGTGTGCAATAACAAGAAAAATGACTCAAAGATGAATCTGTCCAGGTGACTGTGATTGACAATGAGCTGGTGAAGGACAGCCTTGAAAATGGATCTATAAAGAGATCACAAAACTAATTCCTTTTGTGATATAATCCTGACTTTAAGCTACAGTAGAAATGCTAATACAGTACATTAATCTATGTCTCTAATGTCACTGTTCTAATTCAATATACAGCTAGGGAGATAAATCTCTGCACACATCCTGCATAAATAGTACACATTGTTATGATTTTCTTAATAAACCATGGAAAATTAACATAGGCATTGATAGCACCTTCATATACTAACGCAAATGCAATTTATTGTTTTGTGGGATGTAGTGTTATACAGATACAGAGACAAGTTATGATATTACACTAATTTTTGTAGACAGGCTTGAGACACTTGACAAACTAGAAATGTAATGGGCTGTCTGATCCTGTCCCTTCAGAATGAAGCTCTTCAGAATGAAGTATAGTAGGGCTGACACTGGACCAGTAAAGGACATTTTTAGCTGAAGAAGCAGGGTGGAAGATGGCAATTTGCCTTTGTGTTGATGTGGCTCCAGGGTGGTGAGTTTGGGAGGCAAGGAACAAGCATGCAGACGCAGATGCAAGCTGCTCCTTGCCTCCTGGGGAAACACTGCTCAGTCCCTTACAGCAGGGACAGAGATAAATAGGCAGGACAGATCATGTTTCTGTTTTATGTACCCACAGCAACTCTTTTCTATACTCAATCCACTGGTACAGTAGGAAACCACTGCTTGTCCTAATCTTACATGTGAAAAGTAGAGGAATGTTTCTGCTGATTCCAAAACATGATGCCAAGAAATCTGCTGGGGTCCTAAGCAGGTCTGCCCCACGGCTGGGTACTCCAAAATAACTGAATTCTGATTCAAGAAAACATACCTTGCAGCAGAGGACACCGAAAGTAACAGCCTGGGAATAAGGCCAACTCATTAACACCCTGCAGAACCATTTTATTTAATCCCATATTCCTCCCTGTTTGACAGTGCCAGAGAAGGAAACAGGAGACATCCTGGTCTTACAATACAAATTCATGATACCTTGCATACTGCAAGCAGAACTCACCTCACCTGCCAAAAAATTACAGTAGATGTGGACAAGGTATAAAGAAGAGAAAGCAAAATAGTTAAAGGAGTGAAACGGCTTTTATAGAGATAGGGATTGAAAAAGAATAGGATTCCAGCCTGGAAAATACAGTATGGTAGAAGACTGCAACAGTATTGAACAGTATGGAGAAGGATGTAGGGAATGACTGTGCAGTATTTTCAGATGCAGAAACTCAAGGCTATCAAATGAAATAACAAAGCCCATTAAGCTCAAGAGCAGACCAAAAGAGATACTCTTTCACAAGATGTATGGTTTAGCTGTGCAGCTAACTGAGCCACGGGATGATTTACAAATAGCAAAACCTTTCTGTAAGTTTGAGAAATTAAATTAAAAAAACCTTTTCTCAAGTTAGAAAAGACAGAAATGGTACCTATGGCTTAGGAAATCCGTCAGCTAGAGACCAGCAGAAGGTGAGATGGTTCATGCCTTGCCCAAGCACCCTGACTCAGGTTGTCTGACTCAGACAACCACTGTGATCTGGCAAGGGGTACCTCACTGGCACCACACTGAGCAGTATGTACGTACAGTGATCCTCCGCATAGTTGCGATCCGTAATTTGTGGGATCCGCATAGTCGCTGTTGATTTTCCAGCAAGTTGTGGGACCTGGCGCACATGCAGAACCTACCGCAAACCCAGTCTGCTCATGAATATGTACATTGGTCCCAGCCGGAAGCCGGTGTGGCCGGGATGCATTTAGTGTAAATATGTGTTTTTGCACGGCTGGAATTGTCCTCTACCAAGCTACAAGACGGGGTGACAGGGCTGCCATTGTGTGTGTCTGTACATAAAGCGGGAGGCACCTTCCCCTGTCCCGCAGGGGCTGGCGGGCTGGTGCCCAGCCGCACTGAGGCAGGGGGGGCAGGGACGCGAGCCATGGCGGGACAGAGCTGGAGAAGCTGCTGGAGCAGTTACAGGCAGATGGAACGGGGGCCCTCAGGGTGTCTGCATGGTTGGCATTGTTCTCTGCCAGGCTGCAGGAGGCTGCCGGCATTGTGCGTGTCTGTGCGGGAGCGGGAGGCACCTTCCCCCGCAACCCCTGAGGTGCCCTTTGTGGCTGGGGCAGTGAAGGGAAGGGTGGCCCCGCAGCTCCCGCCTCCCGCACCCATGGGGCAGCCCCCGCGCTCCCTCTGCGCCACTCCGGCACTGCTGCCCTGTCCTCCGTGTCCAACGCTGGCCTGCAAGAGGTAGCCAGGTTTGCAGACTGAAAAACCTTAAAAGAAATAAAAACAACCCCCCAAAAATGCCGGCCGTCAGTTCTCAATCAGAGCTGTTCAAGTTTATGCGAGTGTGAGGCAGCTCCTCCCAATAAAGGAGCCCTGGTTCTGCGGGGGAAGCGGGGCGTGCGGGCAAGCTGTTGTTGTTCCCCCAGCTCAGAGGACACATCGTAGCCTGTGTCACATCCGGCAACAAGGCCCTGTCGGGGGGGTGGAGACAGGCCGGGCCGAGTCAAACTGAGCCCCTGCCCTCCCTCCCTCCCTGCCTGCTAGACATGAGGCCGTTTTCTGTCTGCCCACCCAAAGCTCTTCTTCCAGGAATGCACAGTGGCTACATAAACTTTCAAAATGGAATAAAACTTGCAAGAACAGAGAACCTTCTAACAGAAACCCTTGAGAGTTTTGCCACAGCCCATCCCTGTCTGCTGCTGTCCTGCCTCCCTCTGTCCCCCATTGGCCACCCAGGCACTGCTGTGCCGTGCTCTGGCAGCTGCTTCTGACAACAGGTAACTCTGTAAAACAGTGTCCCAGCTCTCCTCCATTGTTTGTCTGGTAGAAAAGAGATAAAGACCTCCCCATGCCATATGCCTTGCCAGGAAAGGGAGATAAGATACAGGATCCTCCATTGTTTGTCAAGTGAAAAGGAGAAAGCCCCTCCCGTAGCCACATTCCTGACATTCCTTTCAGGGGAGGGAAGATAAGACACAGGGTCCTCCATGCCACATTCCTTTCAGGGGAGGGAAAGGGAGATAAGAAGCGATACCTATTGTCTGTTCCAGTAAAAAGGAGAAAAGTTTTACAATAGAACAAAAAGGCCTCTCCCCATTACAGGAACATATTTTCAGAAGAAGCAGACTTTGCCCTCTAAGAACAAGGCAACTGTACACATACTGCTCACTGAGCTCATATCCTCAGGAAGGGATGGCAGAAAAAGCAATGGCAAGGACAGGCACCCCCAGCACCTTTTTACCCTGGTATGCCCCCAGACAGTTCACAGAACAAAGCACCTCACTGCAGTACAGCCCCAGACAGGAGGAAAGGCTCAGAGCAGAATCCAAACTTGCATAAATCTTATGTTTATACAGTTGCATCCATTGCACCCTTTATGCCTTTATGTTCCCAAGCCCAGGTGTTGTAACACTGGAGAGATTTGACATTAAGTGTATGGTGCAGGGCCACTGTAATTTCCTTTCAGGACAGCAATGCTTTTAACATGTTTATTTTCCCCCTCCACAGATGTAGATCTTTCAATTGCAATAGTTGTACCTTTTAGAAAATAAAAGCAGGAACATGAACCCATTGCCTTTGGAAAATACTGAGATCATCCTGCAGTAGGAAGACCTGCTGTTTGATAGGGCACATTCTGCCTAATGCAGCAATGCACATACTTGGGGAAAACACCACAGCCTTCCTAGAAATGGCACTAGGTAGTTCTGGGAATAGGCCAGGGATAGCAGCATCTCTCAAGCAGCACCATGTGTAGAATACCCAAAAGAAACAAGGAGGCGAAAGAGGAGGAAGGAGGAGGAGGGCAAAAAGAGTGGTACTGATGAACTGCCTCTCTTCTGGGATGCTGGAGCATGGTACAACACCCAAGTTATTTATTGTTTCAGAGTCAGGACCTGAAATAGACTTCCCTTTTTGTGTCTACAAATTTAGTCTTCTCTATACTAGTGAGCTTAACTTGAAAAAACTCAGAGCAATGTATTGTAACACAGACAATGGCTTTCAGCTGTTTGCAGTGTTTGCAATGAGTAGCCCTGTAAATGTGATGCTGCCAGGTCTGCTCACCTGCAGCCTCATGACTACTCTTGTCCAGGGCAGATAGACTCAGATCTGAAAGGTTCACTGCTATGCACCACAGAGGCCCTCACAGCGTGGGACAGTGGCAGTGCAGTAACAGATCGATATTTCCTTTTCCCAGGTGTGGTGAGGAAATGCAGAAAGGATCCCTATACAACAGCAAACCTGCTACATATGAGTAGCACAGGTCTGGCTTTATGGAGCCAAACTGTAGCAACAGCTGGCTATGAAGCACAGCAGCAAACCTGGGCTTACTTCCTTCCCTGCACAGAGGCACAACTGCCAAAGAATTAATTTCACTTGTTTTAGCCTTCTTTGACCAAATGCTGTGCTGCCATACTGCACAGAATTTGAGTCAGCAGGGCAGGTTTGATTTATTTTCAACTATAATACACAATAAGATTGTGGCTTCTGGCACAGATCAGTGAGAAATCATCATGGAGGAGACTTGGGAGTGGATGTCATTTGTCCTCAGGCATGGGAAGCTCAGATTATTCACATGCAGACAAGTCTCTGGAGTTGTGATAGGAGTACAATGCCTGAGTTTTAGGAAAACTTCAAAAGCTAATGTAAAAGTTGAACCTCTTGCATGGGGTCACTCAGATGGACCTTCCCTCCCTGAGGATGGTTCAAATAGCACCAGCCATTTCAGAGTCCTATCTGGCTATACAAATCCAACCAGACACAAAATTTCACTTAAATATTGAAAAAACCAGCAATTATCTTCTGTTTCTACTGTGCTTCATCTAGATCCTTTCTGAAGGTATTATAGAGACCTGTGGTTTAGAAGTTTCTTTCAAGGACCAAGAGGGTGCACAGTTCTGCGTAGTTTGTAAAGGTAAATGCAATACTGTTAAGAGCTGTATGAAATTGACACTGGGGGTTATCTCACAGTATNTCATGTTGAGTTTGCTGTCAACTAATATCCCCAGGTCTCTTTCCGGTGGATAGATTTAATCATAAGCGTATAATTCAAAGCACCTGTATTTTCTATCTTCCTACTAGCTGCAAATTTTGAGAGAGGAAAAAAATATGGTAGCAGACATGTAGGAAAAAAAAAAATTCTCTATTTCTACATTGTGGGAGACTCCTGTAATTTCAGCATACTATTTGTATTCCAAAGAAAACACTGAGAGTGCAAGCTTGAAATATAAGATGAGTAAAAAGTCTCCAGTGTTTAATTTGGGCCTGAAACCGTTGATCCAACTCCCAAGTGTTTATTTTCCAGGAAAAAAATAAAAACACCACCACAAAAAATAGGGAAGAAGAAAGGTCTAAATAGAAAAGTAGTTCTTAAACTAAACAGGACTTTTAAAAAAATCAAGATTTTACCTGCTAGAGATCTGTTATGGAGGTAGATTTTTTTTTTACAAATACGTGAAAATAAAAGCTTCTCAGATAGCTTCTTTGAGAATCAATTTGAGATAAGCATTATGAAACCACAAGTAGCATGATAAACATGCGTGCCATGTTTCTTCATCCAGCTGCAGCTCAGAAACCAACAATAAATACTATTTTTTTATTTTAATAGTATGCTTAGTGAAAGTATTACCAGTATTTCCTAAGCTTAAAACCATCCATGAATGTATTTTATCATGAGGCTCAGCATTTTTATAGTAATTTACAACGTTAAAAGGGTAAACTCTATTGCTCTCCGTCAAACCAACAACTGGCTAAGTGCAGGACATTACCATGTGAAGCATGGTGAAATTTACTGCTGCAGTCATTAGTACATATTGATTTTGTTTATAACAACCCAAGGGGAATACTAAACTGATTACGTCTGTGCTAGGCTCTTTCTTACTCTCTGACAGGATGCAGACATGGCAATGCCAGCTTGCAAACTGCCACTGCTGCTCACTGTCCTCTGTGTGGGGTTTTGTTTTGCTCCTTTTGTGAGCACACCCGGTTTTGTTCCATTTTGTGGCTACTCCATGTGAAGCTTCATAATTAACAATTTGCAGGTCTGACAGTGTAGGCAGCACAAATACTGATTCATTATTAGTCAACACATGATGAAATCATATCAAGTCCTTGTTAAGCCTGATTTTCACATTTTGGGTATTTTACAGCATTAGAAGTCTGATATCTCACCTTGAATCACAGGTACCAACAGAAGAAGTCATAAGGGATATTGTTAGAGTTACTTAATTTTAATTTTCTCCAAAATACAAGTTAAAAGACTTTTGCACAGGAACATGTGAAGCAAAATGTGTTTTCTTGGTTTTGTTCGTGTGGTAAAGTAGCATTTTAGAAGAACACTGATAATTTCATACTTGTGTAAGAAAACAAAGTATGAAATCTGATTTAAAGATCCAAAGAGTTGAATTTCAATATTTAATTGAAAAATATTTCATTTATTTCAATCTACAATTAAGGGAAAATATATGCTGAAACAGCTTTTCCAGTATTCACAGGATTTTAAACATTTGGGGTAGCTCAGAAATTTCTCCTAATTAACGAGAAAATACTGATATAATTATTTAATTTTGTTCTTCCCAACATTTTTCTTTAAAAGTTATTTCTTTAATTGAACAGAAAAGCAATTTCAGTGTCCATCATATAAATCCAAGAAACGGAGCATTATGACAAAAAAATTGCTGATTCAACATGCAAGAAAAGGGGAAATTACCACACTTGTGACTGCAGAGCCAGTTTAGGACACCTCCCTGCAGCCAAATTCAGCAGCTGGAAGGCTACAGATGTGCTTCTTAAGCTTTGGAGTTTCAATAAAACTACCTCAAGGTGTGTATTTTGCTTTTCATTCCCTTAATGCCGGAAGAACAATGTAACACCGTCCAAGCTGCAGATGTACCTCCCTGCTAATGGGGTAAAGAATGGGGTAAGCACAGGAGAGCTACTGGCTCTGGCTGGCACAGCAAGAGTCACTAGCAATGCCAAACAGCACGGATTCAAAGAAGAGAAAGTATCTCAATAAAGAAAACCTTTTGCAGTTAAGGGAGTCTCATTCTCCCAAATATAAAAACACTTGCTGTGCTTGGTTCCCCCTACTCCATCTGGCCTGCCCCATGAGCATTTCCTATCACAAACCTGCAATCTCCTCCCTTTACACAGGGAAACTACAGCTTTTCAAAGTGGCCTACAGTTGCTTGTGATGGATATTTCATGGTGGGTGGTCTTCATCTAAAAACTACCTCTGCCTCAAACCCCCTCAAGATATTTCTCTTACTCTCTTTCAGGCACCCCTTTTATTTCACTGAGTGCAAAGAACACATTATTAGTGTTCATTTGTTCATACTGTCATGTATCTTCACACTGCGGCTATTGCAAAAGTTCATTAGAGGCCACTAGGATGAGAGAACACAGAAAAAAAAAAATCACTACAGCTGCATAATCACTTTTATAGACTGTCTCTTCCCACGGCTCCTGTGTACACAGTCTTGGTACTCATCACTTTACTCTTGCAGCAAGCATAAGGAGGCATCCCAGAACACTGACTTTGGGCAGCTTCCCTCTCACACCCCTAGGTTGGCTTATCTCACTACACAGAGCTATTTCTTTCATATTTCAATGGAGGTGGCAGGAACCTCAACTCATAAGAAAGAAACATAGTTTACACAAACTTAGGAAGCTGAAAAGCTCCAACTGGCAGATGATGGTTGCAGTTCTGCTCTATATTGTTCCTTTCTTTGGTTTTGGTTGTTTTTCTCACATTGTGCTGCAGCACAAGAAAGGACTAGATCCCAAAGCTTCTAACAGGAACAGTGCAACAACCATGATACATTACTTAAGCAGGGATCTAACTCAGCACCCACATGCAAGTAAATATTCCCCTTTGAATACCCTCCCTCCCTCGGACAATATAAAGTACCCCAAGAACTTAGGCTAAGATCTCAACAAGAGTCTACAGCAGCTGCCTGGTCCTGATAGTAGCAGCTGCCAGGTCCTGCTCCCTGGACTGTGACTGGATTGCGGTTCCTATGGAAACCAAGGTGCAGGTGCCCCAGAACAATGAACAATGTGGTGCCCAGTGCGTGCTGCAGCCTTCTCTGATATGGGGGGATGGAACACCACATATATATTATAGGTTGGACTAGATGATCTTTGAGGTTCTTTCCAGCCTTATCTATACTGTGCCTATTCTCCAAGAATCAAGGAACCATAACAACTCGCTGTCCAGGAAGATGGATTTGTTCATGGCAACATGAAAACACACCCCCTGGCAGAAGGCCACTTGCTTCTGACCCTGACCACGCCTCGGACACTCCTCCTTGGGCATGCGTAAGAGAGAGAGAGAGAGAGAGAGAAAGGTGGAGCTTGGCAAAAGATCATAGGACAGATGAGGGGGCAAGGTGTGACAGCTAGTATAAAATATGGCCCCTTAGCAATGGAACTTTGGAAGCTTCTCCCACCCTGCATTGATGATGGTCTATAGGGACACCTTCAGGACTCATTTCATCTGGTGGTAGCTATAACCTCTCTTTTTCCTCTCTTTTCTCTTTACTTTCACTCTTCCTTCTATTGCAATATAGCTTGACGGGCACTTAATAAAGTTTCACTGTTTGGTCAAAGCTAAACTCTCTCTCGGAATTATGTTTTGCATTCAAAGATGCTGCAAATGAAGTCCCTCTCTCCCTACTTTCCTTTCTTCTAATTCAGACAAATCCTGTGAACGCTGGCAGCTGCCAAAGGAGAGGTGAAAAGGTAGCGAGAGCCCATCCAAGAAGGAGACATATTCCTGCAGTGAAGGAACCTATGCCAACTTCTCTACACCACAAAAAGGGCCTGCCCAACCAATACAGCTCCAGGAGCAGAATGAACAATGAATCCCCTTGTTAAGGGATCACAGGAGCTCCCAGCACACTGGAGGAGCTGTTACTTGTAGCGTGCCCCACTTGCAAAAAGCCATGGCCATCCCAACCAAGGAAAAGGGTAGGCATTTCCTTCTCCAGAAGACAAGCAAATGGTCCCAAACCAACAGGGGTAGCAAGGAAGAAAAGGCAAGGGCATCACAGAATCACAGATATTCTGAGTTGGAAGAGACCCACCAGGATCACAGAGTCCAACTCCCGAGTGAATGCCCAGAGAGGGACTGATCCCACAATGGTTTATATGAGGGCACACACTTTCCCACCAAGTCCAGTTTCTCAGAGATTACGCATCACCTTCAAAGGAAATAACAAACATAGGCACTACTGGGAAGTTACTTGCCTTGATACATTTGTAACCGCATGTACATGGTTGCATCTTACCTTTCTGCTTGGAAAGTAACCACCTAAAATCAGGTTATTCATAATTCCAAAGATTTTCATTTTCCATCCATCTTCTCAGATTGGTTTCCATTTTTTTTGTGAGTGTGTTTTGTTGCTTGTGGTTTTTTCCACGGTTGCTGTTTTGTTTTCCCTCTGTTGTTGTCATTCTTCCCTTACATGCAGGAGCCAGCTGCTGGACATTCAAATTCCCTCATGAAGTCACTAAGTAATGTCACCACTTACTGTTTTCCACCTGCAGTCCCATCATCACTAATTACAGCTTCCATAAATTAGTTCATCGGTGACATATAAATGAAGCCATTTACAAATGGCAGTAATGCTGAGCAGCCCAGCTCCCTGGTACCGGTAATGACTACACGCTAACTTCATCAGGCTGCACAGGAGGGATGATTTGCTGCATGCACTGTTGTTACTGTCCAGCCATGACAGCACAGATTTAATTTTACCTCATGCATATAGGATTTGCCTGTGCTGCTCAAAGTAGAGAATGTGTACTTGGACTGCCAGTGGTCCCTGAATTCAGTACAACCCAAGGGAAAAGGGGAAAAAACATCCTGGAACTGGAGAGCTTCAGTTCCTTAAAAAAGCATTTAGCCCATTTGTATATAAGTACAGAAACTGGTGGTTTGCCATCTTTGCTCTCCTATACAACATCAAGATGCCTCAAAGGAATGCAAGAGCATTTTTGTGTGTGCACTTTGGGGTAAAGTCTAAAGCTACAGTGGCACATGGATGTTGCCAGAAAAGAGGAGGGGTCTACCCACCTCTCCCTCCTCAGTAAAGGTAGAACTTGGGGCACAGGGAGGCATACAGCTCCACACTGCACAGAGACTGTGGGATAGGAGAAAACAGAACTCCACAAAACCTCAGGAGCCTCCTCACCCCCATCTTAACTAAGCATTTCCCTGTACCCCACACACCATGGGTTGCACCATGGCACTGCAACCCAGCTCCAGGCTTATCTGAAGAACAAACCTCAAATGCCATACTGAAGGTCAAAGCAAGGACAAGTCAGGCTGTTGTGGTGGTTGCTGTTGCCCTATTTCACATCAAACACAGCAAAACACAGTTCTTCCTGATAACATACAGGAACAAAGAATTCCTAATTCCTTCCCTAACACAGGCAGAAACTGGTAAACACCTACAAGAAGCACATACCTGCTTCATTTCAAAGTGAAACATCCAAGTTATTCCCATAGAGCCAGAGTACAAGTCCAACATCCATTTCTCCCAGCTCCTCACAATCATTCTCCCAGTTCCACAGTTCCCATCTTCCCCACCTGTGAAGAAGCCCTGCCCTTCACAGCTGGAGCTTGAGCACCTCTCACACTGGTGGTGGGGATTTTACAACCCTTACCAACATCCCCACACCTGGAAACCCCAAGCTAAACCACGCCTAAAACTTCAAAACCAGCCCCAAGTTTAAAACCACAAAGCTTACTTTCTTAGATTATGATATGATTTGAGACAAGTGTCAAAAATCTCAGGCCTGGCAATGCTTCTTTAGACTATGATTTTCACATTTCCCTGCAAAATAGCTAAAAACCTCTAGTGTTTCCCCAGTAGGAGGGCTTTTTTAATTAAAAACAAACAAACAAACAAAAAAACAAACACCCCATCATAAACAACAGCCAAACCACAAAAGAACTCGCCCACACAAAAAACACCAAACAAACAAAATCCAACCAAAAAAACCCTCAATCAAACAAAACCACACAAAAAAACCCCCACTATACCCTGGCTGAATATTATGTCTATTTAACACTTCTCATGGATTCTCTAAAATTTTCCTTTTAGGTTCATATTTTTAGAGCTTTCCTTTGCAGATACAGTATCTAGAAACAGTTCCCCTATTTATTTGTTTATTTTGAGTGCAGGATTCCTCAGCAGGGAACCCTGCATCTCCAGGAGTCCAACAGTCTTTCAGAAATCAGGAAGCACCATCAGAGTGTAAGACAGTGAGAACAGACAAGACTGCAGATCTGCCACAGCAATAACAGGTTTTTCCTCAGTGATTGAAATAAAATTCATGAAATCACAAGAGGGATGAACTTCATTTGCTATGTTTTAAATTGTTCATGAGAAATAAGCCTGGACATTTGGTTGTAGGTAGATGTAGGGGCTATGTCCCTGTGACAGGATTGCTGCTCCTTTTCATCATTGCTGCATGACCAATGAGACCTATTGAACTCAGCAATTTCCACTAGAGAGCTCTTTCATCTACCCTGGTTTTGGCTATTGTCTCAAGTATTTCTGAGGGTCCTGATGAATTTCTTGGGCGAATTTTGATGTTGCAGTTTAAAATACTTCTACTCATGGAGGCATATGCTGGAGGCACTGGCATATGCAACCCTACACCTAGACAACATGACTGTGACTTGTGGCAACTGGGACACAGGTACATGTTCCCTTTGGCAACTGTATGTAAATATAAAAACACATGACAACTAATGCAACCTTCCTTCCAATCACAAAAAATACTTACATATTTGCTTTCCCCTTTGGATTCAGGTTTTGATGAAAGGACAGGTTTCAAGGGCATGGCATTTGTCTGTGGGTAGGGTGAAAGTCTTTTGTGAAGAAGAGCAAAGTCTGGCAGCAAAGCTTCCCTTTAAATTATGTTAAGGTACTTCTCCTTGCCCTTTTTTTTTTTACTGAGCCCTTCAGCCATGGTGGTGGGACCTCCAGGAAAACACATAAACTTAATTTTCCCAAGTCAAGACAGTTTCATCGGTGACAGTTAGTGGTATGTGATCTTCCTCTATTTATCTTGACCCATGAGCCTTTTTTTCATCTCATTTTCCCCTTCAACCTGTTGAGGAAGGGAGTGAGTATCTGGGTGGGCACCTGGTAGCTGATAACTGTCGACCTGCCACACCAGCATCACAACAGAAACTCCCCAGAGACAAGATTCAGAAGAAGCTGCCACGTGTGGAGAAAAAAGCCCCATGTCTAGGTAAAAGAAAAAAAAAAAACAACCTACCAGTCTAGGTAAAAGTCTGTGACTAAATCTGAAGGTGTACAAGGTTTTTCCAGAGACATTTGTGCTTGTGGCCTCACTAAAGCCTTGCTTGTTCTTACGTGTAAGGAAGCCAGTATCCCTTTTCTTTCACGTCTGTTAGTTGAAGGACAGATGTGCAGCCTTACTCCCTTAATCTATACTGCAAGACTGTGGAATAAAAATAACTTGCTTTTAGTCAACCAAGGCTGTCTTTTCTCTCTCTCTATTGATTACTCCTGAATAATCAATTGACATTTGGCACAGTCTTATTTATAATAATTCAAGTCAGCAGCAACATAATTTAGAAACTGGCTACTAGGCATGTGTTGATAATGAATCGAATCCATGGATAATTCAAATTCATAGACTAAAAAATTACATTTAAATAACATTAAGGTTGTGACAACCTGACAAAAGACTGAAATTCAATGTGAACACTTTTCCTCCCTCTGTGGCTGAGGGGAAAGTCTGGAGAAGCCATGAAAAGGGACTGGCATTTGCTGCTTCCCCTATGATCCCACATCCTTGAGTTCATACCTAATTGACACCACCTTTGTGTTGAGCTGAACTGCATCCCCTGCTCCTTGTTCACTCACTTTCACTGGTGTCATTTTATCCAATAGAAGGGAATGGATGCATATTTTTACACAACAGATTTCTTGTCCCGGTACAAAGTCAATAGAGCGTGGTGTGGAAATCTCCCCTAGTTTTGTGGCTTATTGAGTTGTGGGTGGAAGCAGGAGAGACCAACGCCCTTAGCCATTCTCTGCTGGGCATCAGGCTTCCACTAACACTGAGTTCCTGTCACAACCCCAGAAACTGCCTTTCTCCTTCTTGCAAAAGGCAAGATTTTACTATGGCAAATTTTACTGTGAATAGAACCTGAACATAGTGCGAAGAACTACTTTTAAACCTGCTACAGAAGATACTTGGAAATTGGTTTCTTAAACAGCTGGTTAACCCTCTCATATCCCCATAACATTTAAAAGCCACAAAAATCCATTTGGTTCAGTATATGTACAAGAGTCCAAGGAGAACAGGTATTCCTGAGAAGCTGGGGCTGCCTGTGGCCACCAGCCCTTTGCACTACACTGTGCCATGTGCTCAGGTGGATTTGTGCTTTGCACAGGACATGCTATTGGCACCTGAGCTCTCAGAAGGGTACAATCCACAAATGTACCTTCTGCGAAAAAACTGGATTTCCCTGACAAATGTCTTCCCTGTAGACTTCAAAAACTTCTTTCTTCTTGGAGACTTTAGGCTCAGTGCAAATCCTCTCCCCTTGCCACACCAATGGACCTAACACAGGAGTTACAAAACCACTGCATTGTCATCTCCCTACTTGCCCTGTTAAGACTGAACTACAGAGATAAACATGTTAAATGAAATACTGGACATCTTACGCATTCAGCAGTAGGTTGGTAAAAGGCAGTCCTTCACGGTAACTTACTTTATGTATCTATCTAATGCCACACACACAAAAAAAAATGGCCAGGGAAAGCTTGTGGCTGTGTGCTGGATTGCAAACACTATGGGGTATGCAGTGGAATTTCAACTATGGGAAAATTGACTGTCAAGCCTTCATTCAAACCCTTAATTACCAGTGCTTAACCACCACATACTACTGAAGGGAACTATAATTCAATTTGAAAAGGACCTGGTTTATACCTGTAATTAAATTAATCATAATTAATTCCAGCAGCTAATGCTATAATATATTGAAGGAGAGAAATATTAAATAAATGCATTGTCAGGAATTGCTTACAGCACTGTTATACAGTTATACCTTCTCATTTGCGAGAAACGGGTCATGTCAGAGTTCTCGCGAAACATCAAGTTCGCAGCCAGCCCCACTTTCCTGGGGCACTTCCCTTCCCTGCTTGTAGCCATGGAAACAGTAACACATGCCCAGCAGGGAAGGTGTGTCATTCTCTGGCTGGGCTTAGAGTAACAGGGGACAGCATGACTCCTGGCCCTCCCTGCGGGGCCGGGCCAGTCTCGCCCCACAGGGAGCACTGACGCCGCCCCTCAGCAGAGCAGACACACTGCGCATGCATCGGCCAGGGAACATCGCAAATCACTGAATCAGAATTGCAAGAAAAACTCCTCGCAAATCTGTACTGTCGCAATGGAGGGGTCGCAATGCAGTGAGGATATACTGTATTATGGCAGAAAAACAAGACCTCTGTTTCACCTTTCCCATCAGTCCTGCATCCACCCTGCATCCAAGTATTTAGCAAAAAACACTAAACTCAAAAGTTCAGTTCATTCTTGTTTTTGAACATGCCATTCTCTCCAGCTGAAGCCACACCCATGTCTTGGACATTTACTAGATTACATTTCTAAGATCTGGTCTCTCCTGTCTGTCTGGCGAGTTTGTCTTTTGCTGGTCCTATTCTCTATCCTTTCTGCTAACTCCATATGCTGCCACAGGATCACCTTTGCAGCCTGTTGTTTGAAGTGACATCATTCCCCCTCAGCACCCTTCAGCTGGAGCCCTAATCCTATACAGAAGAGCCTTTCCCCCTGCCTGAAAGCCCTCCACTGTCTGCTGAGGCACAGCCTCTTTCACTGAATGTGGGAAATTGTCATGGGGTGGTGTCAGAGGTCTCTTTTTAAATGTTCACAGAGGAAAAATTTTAACCGTTTATTTTCTTTCCCTCTTTCTTTCCCCCTTGCGCCCCCCTCCCCCCCGTCCCCGCATCCNCTTCCTGCCTGGCTGCTGAGGAGGGGAGGACTTTCGGACCTGTATTCAGCTTTCTACCAACTTTTCTGGGGGTTCATCTTGCCAGCTTTATTTTCCTTTCCCCAAGAAAACTCCCTTGTCCCTGAGAAGGGGCAGCAGCCACTCCTTGACTGTTGTTTGTACGGGCAGCTTGTATTCTGCTGCCCCAGCATTTAGTTATCTGAGGGATATTCTGTTTGTGTGGGTGGTTGGGGAGTGGTTGGGCTGTTTTCCTGTTGTTTGCCAGTGTCAGTCTGATTTATACACAAACCTTTTTCATGCATTCCAAAATATATATATACATATATATATATATATAATTATATGTATATTTCTTGCAATAATATTGGTGTTTCTCTAACGGTTTCTCATCCATTTTTCCTTGAAACCAACCCTATCCAAACCAGGACAGAAATGGCAACTTTCCCTCCACACAATGCTGCCTTGCTCCCTCTGCTTCAATTTTCTCTGTATTCTTGCCATTCTCTCTGTGGTCTCTGAGCAACGTGGGAAAAGCTAACTGCAAGGAAAACCCAGGCAGAAGGAAGCTCTCAGGGAGCAGTAATTAGGGCTGGGGGCATCTAATCAGGGAAAGGAGGGTGGAGAGAAGTCACACTTTCTTCTGTTTCTTTAAGCAAAATGACAAACAAACGAAAGGGGAGGGAAATATTCCTGTACAAACTCTGGGTTATACTGGCAGTATGGTGCATTAACAGATAACAACATTTTATTGCAGAGTATTGTTAAACAGCAGGAGGTTTTTCAAGCATCAGTGTCAAATATCATGTAATCTGCTAAGTAATAGACTATTAAAAGAATACAGGGCACATCATATTTCTTGACTTGCACAGTTTGCTTATGAGCTTTTATATGTGTCTGCTTTCTAATTTTGCTGTCAGAATACATCAAGCTGCTTTTATTCCTTCCCTTCACAGGGCTGGCTTGTTTTTTGTTTTCTGTTCAAAAGGCAGCTCCTTTTAAGCGCATGGGATCACATGCCTTAACAGCCTTCAAACAAATCCAAGTCTTCGGGCCTTTCAGCACACCATCAGCCAGCATATCTGCCTGCATTATTACTTCTTCCTCGCAGTTGTGCACATTGCTTCTCTGGCTTCAGCTGAAGCGAAACCAAAATCTTCTTTCTTCTTTCATGATTTCCAGGTGCCCCCTCTTGTCTGCAAGTGGGCTCCTATGAAAACATACATGTCTGAATTTTTTAGCAAGGGCAAAGAAAGGACTTTTGACACTTTAAGACCAAGTTAAGGGGCAGACTTGAGTAAACTGCTCTTGTTTGAAGATGTGATTACTCATCAATGTCAAATTAAAGATGAGCTAAGATCCTTCACTTAATCAAGGCCTGAATTGCCTGTACTGAGCTCTCCTGAGAGGGACCTACAACTTGATGTCCCTGCCACAGCTCTTCTCTATTTCACTAGAGGAAGGATTACATACTACAGTTGACAGAGAAAACCATAAGAAAAAGTCCTCTGGTAATTTAAAGGAGAACTTGTCTTAAATATCTCACTTGTCCCACTGTCACCATCTTGTTGTTTCCATAACCTTCTGCTCTCTTCCATCACTTAATTTGCCTCTGCCTAGCTCATATATTTCAACAGTGTTTGTTGAAAAGATTGGAGGGCATCATTGTTTTTCTTTTTCCCCAAGCTGGGATCTTCTGCTTCAACAATTCCAGATCAAAAACTCGAACACTCTAATTTCAGAATAAGAAGGTTTTCAAATTTGTTACAACTCAGAAATGCATTGCTAAAAATAAATATTCCCTACAAAACTGTTACTCTCCAGAAAACCTTGCTAGCCACACACACAGTGCGAATCCTACACAGAAACCAAGAGAAGCATGGAAAAGAAGTCATTCTTTTTGAAAATTACTCTCTTAGAATGTTCTCCTGACTCCTTCATGTTGAAACTTCTTTTTCTGTTGCAGTTATTATTACCACATTTTGAACAGACCCTGTAAGTGAAAGCCTCTAAGTTGATTATGGAAAAAATCTCATAGGAAGCATGCTTAATAGTTTCATCTGGTCCCTCCAAGACTGCTGAGTGAACAGAGTCTAATTTGACTCCAGTCATCCTGCAGGCATTTGTACAAGCCAATGAGTGAACTGCATGGGTAAAGAAAACAAATCTTTCACTATTTATCTGTACTTCTCGCCAAAGGCTTTGAAACAGAGATAGATTCAGTAGGAGTAATACATATATCAAGATGAACAGCATTAGTTTGCAAGGTGTGAGGTCTGTGACTTCCCAGGGAGCTGTACACGTGCAGGTGAGAGATTTCAGCCTCTCTGATATGGCCACTGCTGGCAGAAATAAAAATTTTCCTTATAATCCTTCCCAATAGCTCAGCAAGACAGAGTTGATCTTACACTGTTGCTTTCGAAGACAATCCTTTGAAAGAAAACAATGCAGACACCTGCGCTTGGAGTAGCAAACTAGTAGAGTGACAATCACCTCTCCTAAAGTGAACATTTATCATCACTGTTGAACAGGTCCACTCTTACTCACTGCACGGAAGAGTGAAGGGAGCCATAAAATGATCACTCATACTGTTGCCTGCTAAGGTGCAGAGGTAGTTTGCCTCAAGTGGATATCAAGTGTGTTTGACATTTTTTTTTTCTGTTTTTAGCCTTGTGTCACGCTTTGCAATGACAAGACAGGGTGATTTCTAAACTGGCAGTACCCACAGAGCTTTGCATCTCCAGTGTGGATAGTTCCCCAGACTTCAGCACAACTGCTCCACTTCCCACTGTGTGCAACCTTGGTCTGTCATTACTGGGCATGGTGTCTCGCAACAGATCCTGCCAAATCTAAAGGGAAGTGGCTGACCTATTCTGCAATGTCACTTTGATTTTAAAAGTACTATTAACCTTCCACCTGGAGTTTTTGTTCTGTTAACTTGGGGTATTCACACATACCCTTAAAAGCTGTAATGAGCTGATGGCAATGATTAATTATCTACAGCAGTTCTGTAACAGATGAATGCATATGATATCTCATTTATCAGGGAAATAACCACTTCTTTACACTCCATGATTAATCAAGAGAAAAGACAGAGGATTTGTTGACAATGCCAGATGCACTTAAGATGAGAAGGTCTTTAACTGGTAAATAAATGTTTTAAAGAAATGATTTACTGAAAATGTGATGCTTCCAGCTCTGTTCTGTCCCCCTTCCTGCTCTAAGCGCATTCAGTAATCAGCACATCAAACACTAAATGTGAAAGCTAGGATTTTTGCCACAAATGGAAGAATCACTTACTTATTTGCCATTTATATGAGGGCTCCAGTGGCTAGTCAAAGCTGCAGGTTTTTTTGATGTCTTCTCTAATTCAGCTATTTATACAAAGTACC
Source organism: Pitta sordida (assembly GCA_013390025.1). Lineage (NCBI taxonomy): Eukaryota > Metazoa > Chordata > Aves > Passeriformes > Pittidae > Pitta > Pitta sordida. Next base: position 3,308 of record WEKX01018174.1, on the reverse strand, counting down.
ACACCGGACCTCCAAAAAGACCAGGGCTCTGATTTTGTGGTAGAACAGTCTGGAGCCCACAGAGTACTTTTGAGTTCAGACTTGATAAGACACCTGCCAACCAAAGTCACAAAAAATATGATTTAAATTTTTTTACCTTAAAACTGGACTTGCCTTCTGTTCTGGTTTTGACAGAGACAGAATTAATTTTCTTTACAGTGGCTAGTATGTGTCAAAAAGAGTGCTGATAATATAGAGATGTTCATGCTGTTGTTGAGCAGCATTTGCATAGTGTCAAGGCCTTTTCTTCTTCTTCTTTTATGGCCATGCTGGTGAGAAGGGTGGAAGTGCGTGGGAAATTGGGAGGAGACACAGCTGGGACAGCAGCCCCCATCTGACCCATATGATATCATGCTCAGTAGATAAAGAGGGGGGAAGAAGGAAGAAGTGGGGAACATTTGGAGTTACGTTGTTTGTCTTCCCAAGTGACCACTGTGCATGATGGGGCTCTGCTCTCCTGGAGATGGCTGAACTTCTGGCTGATCATGGGAAGCAGTGAAATAATTCCTTGTTTTGCTTTGCTTGTGTGTGTGACATTTTCTTTGTCTATTTGGCTGCCTCAGCCCACAAGTTTTCTAGCTTTTACCCTTCCAATTCTCTCCCCAGTCTTGTTGGCAGGGACGTGAACTACCAGCTGCATGGTACTTAGTTGCTATCAGAGGGTAAACCACAACACCTTCCAATATTTGAGTCTTTCATTACATTTCTTCCTTGATGACTTGGTGAATAGAGTATTTTTTATTTTGTTCTTTTTAAAAAATAATTTATTTTATTTAGAAGATGTTCCTTTCAGTAGTACATTTCAAAGGTAAAAATAGGTTGGAGTGCCTGTTCTGAAATACTTGATTTATTTTGGTTTTCCAGGTGTGAACTAATACTGAACCTGAGTTGATGGAAAGTAAAAGGTTTGTCTTTTGCCAGCTAAGTGAGCTCAGGGATAAAGGTTTCATCTGAGTGACTCTTAAAATGTACATTTTATTTTGCCTTGTGTCTGTCCATGTTGTATGAAACACCCTGGTCTCATCTGTCCATTCCTCTTCTCTCTTCTTTGCCCACTGACGAAATACAGACAGATTATTTTAAAACAACCAAGTCTTCAGGAAAAAAAGAAGAAAAGGGGAGCCTGCAGGTCACAGGGGAAGGACTGGTGTGAGTCCCCTGCTCTTTGCAAATTGTTTAACTCTTGGCTAATCCAGTGCACCAGGTAAAACCTAATAAAGGAAAAGGACTGCTCAGTGATTCTCTGCAGAAAACAGTATATTCTGGGTGCTGACAAGCCTTCCAGAGTCTGAAACCCAAAAAAACCCTGTGTGGTAACCTAAGTGTCATCGTCCTTCATCTGTGCCAGGGTGGTGGGATGCCCTGCTCAGAGCAGCATCAGGGAAGTTTGAGCTCCTGCCTTTCTCTGTGACCTTGAAAAGGTTATCTACACCCTCAGCCACTACAGCTCTAAGGTGGAAATTTTTAATTATACTCAGAGGGAATTAATTTTCAGGGGATTTGAAAGGGATTTGGGTACCAAACTGCCTTAGCACATACAGGTAACCACCTCTGAGATACGTAAGTAGTCCCGTTAAACAGATTCCCTTCAGATTTAAAATTGAGTATCTGCCCAAGGACCTATTTTTTTTCGGAGTTTATTATTTTGTCTCAAAGTTCATTGTTGTAGCGAGCTCTGCTACAGTCTGGCTCAAGCTACCCAAGTGCATCACCATCATCAGGTCCCCTTCACCTCCGTTTTTCCTTCTCATGTCATGTGCTCAACCACACTTGCTCTATTGTCTCCACCTAAACTGAGTGTTTGCTAGACCCTCCTCAAGTCAGTAACTCTTGTTAAAACTAACAGTGGAAAATACAGCTATTTTCTTGGTGAGTCAGTGACATGAATTGGGTGAGTGCCATGTGAGATGAATACCAAGACAAGAGAAATGCATGGGTAGGAGCTGGGGTAGGGAGACGTTCCTGTTGAGAAAATGGTCATTAGACCAACTCAGTCACCTCACAGAAGGTTGACCCTAAACAGCAAGCCCTTTTGATGGGCTCTTTTCTTTCATCTGGCACACTGAGAATTACCCAAAGGACCCCTTGATAAGTCACTCTAAGTTGGGGCCTCCATCTGCACAGTCAAACAAATAGGACTCGCCTGCAGAGAGAAGGAAGAGCTCATGGCAGAAACAAGGGAGGCCTCAAACCGGATGTATATGATGTGAAACTTCATTAATCCAGGGCATTTTATGACAGTGTAATTAGCATTAGAGGCTGAGAGGAGTGGCAAAATACATCTATCTCAATGAAAGCAGATAAAACCTGTAATTCTCACCTGAGACCCTCTCTAAGGAGACAGATGTTATGGCAGACCTCACTATTGTAGATTGCATTTTTCTTGAAAATAACAAATAGCTAATTACTTATGGTACCTCTTGCATAACAAACTTTTATTGCAGAGAGAAATGTTGATAATAAACAATTTCTTTGCTCTGAGGTCGGCCCTTTGTCCTTCTGGGTGCACTTCCCACTGCACAGTGATCTCAAATCCCAGCTATGGCAGGGATCCCAGACATGGCAGGGGTAAAGTCAATGCAATGCTGCCATTTGTTGAGAATATATCATATGCAAGAACTAAATAGTGTCTGCGCAAGCTGATACAGAATTTGATTAAAACAGTAAGCAAAGCAGGCCCCTAAAGGGATTAGACAAATTAATGGACAACATGTCAATGATGCAGTCTGCAAGAATTCTAGAGGAGCGGTCTCTTACCAACATGCAGGGATACCATCTTAAACATGCTTAGTTAAGGATCCCTAGTCCCGCAAAAAAACACGTGCACAAAGTCATGACTACTGGCAGTTAATGACAGATTTGTTAATTAACAGCATGAGTCAAAGCCAAGGTTGATGTTCTAATAAACAGGTCATTAACTTTGGTAATGACCAATTTGGGAAGATGATTGCTCTTACGAACTGTATTCCACAGCTTATAAAAAGCAGCAGTGCAGCTTTGAAATACATCTGGCAGCCAAGATCTTTAACAGAGCAGTTGGTCTGAAACACTAGCTGTTCCCTGGGAAGTTGTCATCCTCATTTTTCACCAGACACACCATGTCACCAGGAATCAGACTAGACGCATTTCAAACTACAGCAATTAAAATCCATACAGATGTCAAAATTAAATAAACAACAGTTTTGAGACAACTGACCATATTTGCCAAGGTTGTCCAGAAAAGATACAAGGTGTTTGTGATGAACGATATGTTGAGAATTATGAATTTA